>PVHP010009437.1:0-50328 GCA_004024765.1 Zapus hudsonius | reverse complement strand
TCCTCGAGACAAGGTCTTATGTAGCTCAAACTTATGTTGCCAAAGATGACACTGAACTTCTAAGCCTCCTGCCTCTACCTCCTGGGTACTAGAATTGCAGGCATGTGCCACTGTGACTGGTTTATGTGGTCGTGGAGATCACATCCAGGGCTTTGTGCATGTTGGACCATCTCTCTACCTACTGGGCTACACTGCCAGCCATCAACCAGCTCTTGTCATGTGTCACAGCCCTGACATTTTGGTATATTCTATAAACCTGAGACCTAAGTTAATGAAGCCATCCCAAGGCTCCTCCTAAATGTGAGTTTCATGTAAATGAAACTGTCCCATAGCAAGGCAAAGTTTAGCTAATAAAATAGAAATCATCATTCCTTTAAAGAAATGCCTGGAGAAGAGTATATTTTCAGGCTATTTTTACTTGAAATGAGCAAGTTCCATTCATTAAGTTATTTGTCATGTAAATGGCAATAAAATCATCAGGAAGAGATTTTTGTAAGAAGTTTATGTAAATTGGAACTTGTTAAACTTTTCATTTAGTTAAGAGAAAGAACTGTCAAAACAACATAGCTTTGGCTGAAATTAAGTACTGTGAGAAGAAAAGAGTCTTCGTTTTGGGTTTCCTGTCAGCTAGCACTGGGGGTGGTGCCTAGCTTTTCCAGTCAAACGCTAGAAGTGGCTGCAGAGATTCTGATGCTCAGAGAGGCAGCATGATGGTGGCAGGTGGCCCGCAGTCACCATGCAGCTCTTGAGGATGAGGAAGGCGTGTCTGACCCAATCGGAGAGAGGAACAGAAGTTTCCTTTGGTGGGGAGATGGGGGTGGAACAGGGTCCTTACCATGAAGACAGATTTGACCTCAAACCACCTTAAGATTCCGGGAAGTTTATATGCTGTGGTGTAGACCGTTCTCTCAATCCACATATTCTGCAAAGGAACACAAGTCAGTCATGTTAGCAGGTGGGTGGCTCTGTGCCCGGGGCATCTTTGTGGAGACCTCCAGCAGGACAAGGTCCACCTTGTGTCCACAATGGACAGGTGGGTGCCGAGGGCACCTCTTCTTCATGACCACAGGATACCAGTAATCAGAATGTCCCTTTCCTAGCCAGAAAACCTTCCTTTCTGGTACTTACCAGGAAAAATGCATCAGGTGAGTGGGGAAGATGTAAATACTTCAAAGGAAGAGGGGATTCCTTCAAATAAATGGATTTTAAATATTTTTTTAAATATTTTTTTTTTTTTTTTTGGTTTTTGAGAGGCGCTTACATTGGCTTTACATCGGGTTCAGAAGAAACAACAACAAAAAAAACGTTCAAGTGCATCAAGGAAGACTGAGTTTAAAAAAACTGACCTCTTAGATCTCAAGCTTATTTTCTAAAACTATAAGTTTACATGAGAACATAAAGATATAGGAAGGAGATAAGCTCCCTGCAATGCATAAATGAGAGCATTATCATTTTAGTATCCATTGCTCAAGACTTAACAAGTATTCATTTTTTAACGAGTATATGTATACTTTAAATAAAAGCACCATTTCCCCAAATGTAGTCATTATAAAGTGGTATCTCACGTATTGCAGGAAATGGTTTTGAGACGATGGGAATAAGTCTAGAGCTCTTTAATGGTTGGCCAGAGCACCCACACCAGAGCAGACCATGCCCCTTTGGCTACTGCTCAGGCCTGTCTCGCTTGGGAATGGACACTGGCCTCTGACTCTCCCTCTAGGACAGATCGTGAGCACTGAGCTTGCCAGCAGTGACCTAGATACCAACTGAGGAGATCATGGGGTGACCATGAAGGCTGGCCTGGGTCTGAGAACCCCTGAGATTCCAGAGGAAAACAAAGCCCCCCACCCCCGGGCCTCAGGCAGGCCCTATCTCCCAGTCTAGGACCTGTTGCCCACATGGGTGTCCTCTGTTGGGCACCTGCCTCTGAGAGAGGGTATTGGGCTTCAGAGCCTATCAGTGGCCATGTCCACACCCCTGGGAAGACCTCGGACCCATTTTGGGTTTCATGGGCAGCTGCTAAATCAGACCCCATCTTGGCCGGCTTTTCCTCCGGGAGCTCCCCCCATCCCCACCAGGCTTGCAGGCTCTGAGTACCCACACCCAGCTCTCAACAGCTTTTCCAGCTTCTACATGGGGGGGGTGCAGAAAGGGACACGATGCCCAGGAGGGGCTAGGGTTACACTTATCTGGAAGCCTGAGGTTTTGTCAGACATGTGAAGGACTGAATCATGGCTTCTGAACGCTCCATCCACATGTGAGGCCCTAAACGGGGCCATGGAGAAGCGGCACGAGCTCCGAGACTTAGCACAGCTCAAAATGTCAGCAGTCTTGGTTATTCTTAGCTGCACTCCTGACTTGCTGTGCGCCCTCCAGCAATCCGCCTGACCTCCTTGTGTCTAGTTCTTTACGTTAAGGATGTTCAGATTGCCAAATGGGAGAGGTGTGTGGAAAAAACTAACCAATCCCATGGTCCCGAGACAAGAAGCAGTGACTTGAGTTTCTGTAATACACCACTCACAAAGCTACCCTTGTTGCATGGGTGTCAGGCTTGGCTGAGCCCATGTACCCCACCTTTACGGTCATACTGTAAGGACCGGTCACTGAACAGCTCAGAGTGATGGCATTGTCCAAGAAACCAGACCTCGGTGATGAAACAACCCAGTGTTAGAATCCTGGAAGATATGAGGGCTCCCCAGCTCTAAGTGCCTCCCCGACACAAGGACACTGGCCTCAGAGCTAGAGGGGACATCCCCAAGATGGCTCCTGAGAGCCACCAGAGGAGACCTTACAGGTTTTACCCTGAGGAGTCACAAGGAAGGGAGGGGGTCCACTGACCCCCTGCAAGCCAGAAGCTTCCAGACTACAGCCTAAAGGAAGCCATTTTGAGCAGGACCATTCCTCCCTGGGGTCCCCAGGCCTAAGGCAGGGAGGACCTTCAGAGAGATTTCTGTAGAGTGTTTTCATCAGGAGGGAGAAGTTAACATGTCAGAAAACTGATTTTATCTGATGCCTTTGAAAAATGGACTCTAACGAGCCGGTTGGTCTGTACAATTTCTAGAATGCTACGTGTGTTGCTGTTTCCATGATGCATGCCATGGCTGGCCAAAAAAAAAAAAAAGAAAGAAAGAAAAGCAGTTGGCAATGTCTGGAAAGCGTTCAAATTGGTTGTCATTGTGGGGCGGTGACAATGGCATTCTACAGGATCCCATCAGGGACACTGCAGAACAGCCTATGACACACAACCCGGCCTACAGAGAATCCCCAGCCCAGAATATCAATAGCTTTGAGGTGGGACCCAGCGACAATGTCACCCTGCCCTGGGTTCTGACAGCATCTGGGTCCAGACCCAGCTCGTCTGACCCCTGCTGTCATCTGCAGAAGGCCCTGTAAACCTCGTGTACCTACGTGGAAGCAGAGACACTCAGGAGCCCAAGGGAAGCCCGTCATGGCCTTGGCTACCTTCCTTAGTATATGTCTAAACGACCTCTCTGCTAGCAGCTGGGAAGTGCCGGCAGCTTTACAAAATTTGGGAATTTGGAGAGTGATGGGTTTGGATTTCTGCACATACTATCCACTGTTTTTACCACTGCCTGTGACAGCCTTGAGGCCCACTGCTCCCAGGACACTTCTGCTGGTGAGAGGATGATGGAGGTTTTATTTATTTTTATTTTTTAAGTTTTAATTACCGCAAATTCATTGTCAGGGTTTTTTTCTCCTTTCCGGATTGGCCGAGAATATTCAAATCGCTGGACCTCGTTCACTCTGTAAAAACTGTAGAAACAGACAAATCATTAGACAGTTAACCTGAAGCAGGGCCAGTTTGCTTTTAGACACGGGGGTCTCTGGGAACGTGGTAGCAGGTCTCAGAAAAGGTATCCAACCTTGACCTGCGGCCACGCCTAGGCTTGCGGCCCCTGGAGGGAGATGCGGACAGGTGCAAAATTAATGAGATTTTTCCCTCCTGGTCCTAAGAGGGATGCTGAAATGGATACAGCAGGAAAAGCAGGGACGGCAGCTCCAGGAGAGAAAGGGGCCTGAGAATTCAGTTGGTGTATTTAATATCCTAAAAACAATAATAATTTATCTCCTTAGTTCAATAGTTCAATGATTAGTTTAGATAGTTCAACACCATCGCCTTTTTAAAAACTTCAAATTGGTGTGATGGTTCATTTATAGAGTGTCAATTTGACAGGACCTAGTCACCTGTGAGGATTATCTTTATCATGTTAATTAATGTGGACTGAACCATTCCATGGGCTGGGATCCAGGATGATATCAAAAGGAGAGAGCTGAGCAGCACGTTCAACACCCTCTGCTTCCTCACTGTGCTGATTATGACCAGCTGCCTCAAGCTCCTGCCACCAAGCCTTCCCTGCCATGATGGACTGTGACCTGGAAGTGTAAGCTGAAACAAACCCTTCCTCCTGTCAACTGATTTTTGTCAGGTATTTTGTCCCTGCTCCAAGAAGGTGACTAATACAGTATTTTTAGAAAGATGTTACATACTGTGTTAGGCTCTGGGGGAGGTATATTTTGTCATCTTGAAGAACACATACTGGCGACATGAACCACTGATATTCTTCCTCCTTAGGAGAAGGATGGGCTGATGCTTGCTCAGGGCATAGGGCAGGCGAGACTGAGTTCTCCCCAGCCCTGAAATGCACACAGAGCTACTCGGGAAACTAGGTTTATCTGTTAGCATAATGCTGTCTTTGAGAGAAAGCGTGCTGTGAAATCACTTCTCTGCACACACACACAGTCCTGCCTTGTCTCTGCTGATGGAAGGGCAAATACGATGAAAGGGTCGAGAACCCACCAAACTTCAGGATGCAAAACAAACTGATCCTGAGGAGCAGCAGGCCATCAAAGAGGCGAACGCTTTCACCGGGGGCAGAGATCAAACAGAAAAGAAAGCTCTACACATCAAAGCGCCAGCTGGGAAGAGATGTTTCCACATCAGAGATGTCAGGTGTGGTTCATCTGCTGGTGTGAGGTCTCAATCAGATTTGGACAAGAGACTCCCAAAGTTTAAATGGCCCTGCATGATCCCACACCGTGTGACTGCCATTGCTGTGGGGTGGACATTTTTTACTGGTGTCTCATAAGGGACACATGTTCCCATGTCTCTACTCTTTAGAACAGTGGCTCTATACTTCACAGTGTGGGGGTGGGGTGGGGCCTGGGGTGGGTGATGGTTTATATTAAGACGACCTGTAACCACCTGGGAAGCTTCCATTATGTAGATTAGGTTTGGGCCTCTGTGTATGCCTGCGGGAATTATCTTGATTGGGTTAATTGAGGTAGGAAGACCCACCTTAACTGTGGGCAGCACCATGCCATGGGCAGGGGTCTTGGACTGTATAAGGAGAGAGCCACCTCATAACCTGTGTCATTAATGTTTCCTCACTGTGGACTGAATGTGACCTGCTCTGCTTCAAGCCCATTTCCAGGCATGCTGGACTGTTAACCTGGAACAGTAGGCTGAAAGAAACCTTGCCCGACACTGATTTTTGTCAAGTATTTTGTCCTAGCAATGAGATGTTCTGTGAAAAGTCTTCAGGGGAATATCTATGAAGAGCAGGGGGCTGCCTCCTCCCTGCTGGTTTTTATATCCTTCTTGGACCCTGGGGAAGGATTCTCCCGAGTATCTCTCCTATGAGCTTCCCCTTCTTCTGTAGGTACCACCAAAAATCATTCGTTTCCCTTGGTTTAGGAAAAGGTCAAAACAAACAAACAAACAAACAAAAAACCCCAGACATCTGAAATTCTTTTCAAGGGTTCTAATCCACACCTCAATTCAAGGGGGAGTTATTAGCAAGAGACCTGCTTACAGCCTCTTACCACTTCCCGTTGGTGAGAAAACTGACATGATTACCTTACTATTTGCTCAGAAACAGGCCGGTGAAATTTAGGGGGCAAATCAAGCTTGGGCTTTACTGTGAAACACTGGATATCTGAGGGAAAGGGTTAAGGAGCAACTGGCATCGTGCATGACAACCCAGAGAGATGCCCCACCTCCCATGTGCACCGGCCCACCCAAGGGTCCCCTGCGGGCAGGACTCATGACTGCAGTCTGGCCCTCCTGGTATGTCAAAGGATACATTGGCCAGGAGAATTCTTGATATCGTCTCCTGGTGGAGATGTTGTCTTCATTTTCTCAGCATTGGGAAACTGAGTTAACAGCCGGGCTTCAAAATCTTCTCGTCGTTCATACTCTTTTCCCCGGTAGATGAAGACTTTTCCCTGCAAACAATGACCTTTGTTAAATAACACCACGGGAAGGGTCGCTGCTCCTCAGATGCTGCTTGACAGGTTTTTCCTGAATGTCACTGCATTGAAGAATAACTTGTCATCGCATTGCTCTTCCTACTCAAGAACACAGGGACAGAAGACAGGTGAGCTGGCACAGTTACTATGTAGGGTGTATGGACCTCACATGGCTGATGAACTTCTTTCTGTCTTAGCAGTAACAACCAATTTAAAAACTATGTGGGGCCAAAGGGGCCCCGCTCAGACATTCAAAGGCCTTGCTAAGAAGTCTGGTAACCTAAATTTGACGATCCAATTCACATGTTAAGCGAGACAGAAACTGGCACACACACACACACACACACACACACACACACACACACACACACACACGCACACACATCTATAATCCCTACAGGTTTATGACAATGGGAGGTGCAGCCTGGAAAATCTGGTAGCTTGAGGACCACGCAGAGGAAACAAACCACAGAATACCCTGTCTCAAGCAAGGTGGAAGGAGAGAAGCAACCCCCAAAGGTTGACCCCAACATACATGATATGGAACATGTACACCCACACACACATATCATACACAGACGTAATTTTAAAAAGCTACAAAGAAACCAAGTGAGGCATGGCCAGAAAGGGTTAAGACAGCGAGGCAGATTGAGAAGGATGTCTGTCTGTTTTCTCAGGTGGACCCTCAAGGAGTTAAGGTCCTAACATCTCTGAATATACCAATTTGGGATATAGAACTATAACTTCAGGAAGGGCCACTTGGTCTCTGTTCTGTACACACCAAACCATAAGGATTCTTACACAGGGATGACCTTCATACAATAGGGTCAGAACACAGCCCTGGTTATTGGAAATTGAGATAACCATGAACCTGAAGGACCAACTGTGAAGTAACCCTGACCTGCTGGCTTCTAGACCCCACTCCTCCATATCTCTTAGTAATGCCCCCCCAAGTTACAAGATGGGCATTTGTCCTGCCACGTCGTCACAAACTGTTTTATGTCTAAAAGGTATTAAAGTCTTGTTCTTGGGCCATTTATTTGGACTTCACTTTCTTGTGAACATCCCCACGTATGTGGAAAATGAATGTCGTTTTTATGCTTTTCTACTGTTAATCAGTGCCTGTGTTAATTAGGTTCCCAGCTCTGGCCAAAGAGCTCCTATAAGAACCCAGCAGGGTAGAGGGCAGCTGTCTCTCCCCTGCAGCTCTAATTAAGTTTTCCTCCTGTCAAAAGGAACCTAACTCTGCATGGGATTAAGCGGGGTTCTCAGAACCCAGAGGGACCACCCTGACCTGACTCCCAGGAGACATGCAAAGCTGGAGGACAGCGCCCCAGACAAAAGCAGGAAACCCTCCTGACCTCCTGGGAGGAGGCTGGACAGAGGTGTCGGTCAGAGGTCTACACCACCTTTACTCATCAAGGAATGACAAGTGTATACAGCCAGCTCTTCCGAGGGCTGACTTTTGTCATTCTCAAGTGGCAGTTTTCAAACTGGAGTCTACAGGAGGATGGTCAGACTCGGTGGACTTGGTGCCACCTTAGGTAGGTGAGCAGTGTCCCTTACACAGGCTGCGCCTCCTCGTGGGTGACAGTCATTCTCAACACACATGTGGAAGGAAGGTTCTTACAAGATATAACAGGTTTCTGATCCTCAAGGATTCAGTGAGTGTTCTGAATGTCAACTGAGTCACAAGTGGGGGCGGGGTAGAAAGTAAGACCAGTGTTTTCTGATGGCTTCTGCGCCTTCCTACTATGCTACTGAGCATCTGCAGCAAGCAGGGAGGGACAGCCAGCAGAAGCCACAGGGATCCACACAGGAAGTGTGGCTAGGGCAGCGCTCTTCAAGTGGGATGGAGCCTCCCGAGACACTGGGGAAGCATATACAGACGTCTCTGTAGCTATCCCTGGACAAACAGCAGCCAGGGATGCAGAGAGAAAGGGAGACAGAACAGCATTTTGCTGCACATTCATCCACCTATCACGACTCAGCCTGAAGTCAAATTAAAACCTGTCTAATTAATGAATTTTAGTAGAGATCGAGGAAAATAATTTATCCTTACAGTGGGTTGAGTGTTCTTGTCCCCTACAATTTTTTTCCCTTAACTGTAGTCACCAGGGCTTACAGAGGTGATTAGCTCACAAGGTCCCAGAAACTTCTCCAGCACTGTGAGGGCCAGGCCCTCCCCAGACACTGTAATAAATTTCGATTATTTAGAAATGAGCCATCTAAACAGTTAAGATACTCCCCTCCTCACATTCTCATTTAGCTAGCCTTGAGTTTTTACAAATCTTTTACTGAGGCTGGAACAGTTTAAGGATTGAATATTTTCTCACTTTGTACTTAGGTATGCCTTAAAGTATCATTACGAAAGAAAAATGTTCCATTTCTCTGAAAAAATAATGTCAAGAAGAAAGCAAAGTAATATGTAGTCTTAATTAGAAATATAAATAGACAGTTTGGGAGTCTTGTAAGGCTACAGGAAGCCAAACATTTCAGGAATTCAGTAAGATTTAATACAGAACAGGCAACTATGAAAGTAGTGTGAGTTTATTATGCTCTACACTTGAAGAAAGCATAATAATAAAAATATATAAAAGCTCTAATAGAAAAACACTAGTGAGTTATAGGAGAACACACTAATGTTTTCTAAAAATGTCAATTACTTTGCATTCTGAAGTAGTCCTTTCAAACATGAAAATGGGGTTGGGGGAATGTGCATAGAGTCAAAGATATTTATTCCTTTTGAGAACTATAAATATTCATATGAATGCAAAAAACAATGAGATCGATTTTTGGAGAAAAATAGCCAAAGGGCTAAGATGGTGAGACAGCTTGTGTTCTGTTCTCCCAGAAGTCGCCCAACGTTCGGCCCACTTTGTGGGAACTGGTGCTGTCTTTGTCAGACTGACCCCTGCCAGGTGATCTGTGAAGCGTGATAGAATTGCCATGACCCCCCAAAATTATTCAGGTGTGGCGAGCAAGTCAGCTCAGGATTAATCAAACACGTTAGACTCTTCATTCATACTTCACATTTTGTCCTTTGATGGTAGAAATGACCCCAGACAATTCCCAGGAGCCTGCAGTGCCTGTGAGTGCCCAGCAGGACTGAGTATGGGGTCTCTTCTGTGATGTCTCCCCCAGGGAGGTTGCAGGGCATCCTGGATGACTATTTAACACAGACCTGGAGTTGGTAGCCACCATATCATGGGTGGACCACTGTGTGTGGGGTTCAGACTCTGACACCCCAGCCTAGCAAGAGTGTGCACAGGGTTGATCTCTCTCTCCCTTGAGATACACTGTTGGGTACTGTGACCCTAAGCTTTACTGTGTATTGAGCTAATATCCAAACATTCCTTCATCCTTAGAGCACACAGGTGCATATCCTTTATTCATCTTCGGGCAGGAAGACTTTCTGTAGAATCTGAGTTCCTGGTGGACTGCTGTCTCAGCTGGGCACATAAAAGTCTGAATGATGATGATAGGACAGGGGCAGATGCCTCAGTGACCACCAGAGAGAATGCTGAAGGACAGGTCGGCCAACCTCACCTTCAGGAGCAAGCCAGCAGTGAACATGGCACCTCTATAAAGAACGTCAGGTGCTTGGTAAGGAATGCCTGCATCTTGTGGGTGATGGCATGCAGAGATGTCTGTCCCATCACTGACCCCGTGGAATCGGAAATCTCAGGGCCAGAGAACACACCTCTGGAACCAAGAGAGCTCCTACAAGGCTGGACAGCGGGGCTTCTAGAATAGAGCCTTTGTTTCCTCGAAGCCAGAGGGACCACACTTGCCCTGAATCGATGTGAGATTGCATACGAACATGTCCCCAGAAATCATGACCCACTGGCCAATGACATGTAAGTGTCTCTCTTTGTAAGCTGAAACAATTTTACTAGTGGGTCGGGTAGCAACGTCTGGAGGGTCATCACAGAGTGTCCAGTGGCACTCACCTGTCCCAGGGACGGGGTGGGATTCTGTTTCCAGCACCATGACCAAGAAAATCCCTAACTAACTCCTCACATAATTACACAGGTGTATGTTCACAGAAGCATTATTTAGCCGAAGGTGGGAACCACTCAAATCTTCATCAACAGATGAATGTGGCATTATCCCTATGATGGAATTGTATCCAGCCTTGGATAGGAACACAGTCTGACACACACCTCAACATGGGTGAACCCTGAAGACATCATGCTGAGTGAAATAAGCCTCACACAAAGGCCAAGTGTGACAGATTCCACTTCTATGAGGTAAGTAAGGCCGTCAACCTCCCAGGGACAGGAAGCAGAGTGGGGATTTCAGAACTAGATGGAGGGAAATGGGGAGTTGTTGTCTAAGGGATGCGGCTCCTGGTTGGATGAACTGAGGAAGTTTGGAGCAAGGTGGTGGTGATAGTCATACTACGATGTGATATGCTTATGCCCCTGAATTGGCCCCAAGAGAAAATTTTATGCTGTGCATATTTTATCACAATTAAAGGTTCACGTAAATCTTGGATCGAGCGTTCTTTTCAGGAAGAATCATGTGGAAAGCCTAGATTTAGTCAAAGAAAATATTCTTGGCCCCTATTGGACACCCCAGATAACCACAGGGCTGGCTGGTCAGTGCCAAGATGGCAAGACCTCTCTCCTGCTGCCGCATCAGAGAAGAAGCCAACTTACCCGGAGGAATGAGGGGAACCCTTGTCCGTAGTAGCCGACAGCAAAGTAGTCAGGCTTTGGTCTGATCACCTTGACGATGTTTTCATAAAACTGAGCCTGTTTTTTCTGGAAGGAAGAAAGAAGGGTTGAGCAGAACATTTGAGGAAACATTCCTCTGGATTCTTCCTGGGGGAGGGATGGTGCTCAGCTTGGTCACTTCTCCAGGGTTGTCAGAGGAGGGGTCTTGAGGCTGTATCTGAGGTTATCTCACTGATAGGATTTGACAGTGTTTTTCACTCATCCTCCATCATTCCAAGGAATTTTTAAGACACAGTCTTATTCAGTCAGCAGCTCTGATTTGGGAGTATTTTCAGTAACCAGAGACACCTTGAGATTTTTTTTTTCTGATTAAACAGTGAGCTCACAGGATTTGCTAAATGTTGCAGGTCAGTTACAGGGGCCACTAAAGAAGAATTTAAGGACAGTACTACGAAGCTATAAATTAATGACACATTACAACATCATAAATGTAACCTGCTGAGTGGAAACATGATGTGGCCGAGAGGGTACCAATTAGAAACTTCCAGAACTTCCATGGAAGGAGAAAGGTCTACCATCTATCTGCCTCTTGTGGAAAGGGTAAAGGTTTTAAGCCAGCGGGGCACCCTGGGGATTCCTGGGGGGGTCAAGTTCCCTGTCCTCATGAAGACACATTAGCTTCATGGCTGATGTGGGAGCAAAACATGGATTCTCATGGGCTAAAATCAACCGGCAGATAGACCAAGGATGCCCACTGTCTAGAACAACATGGAGGACCAGGCCAAGGCCAAGGCCAAGACTGGGGATGGATCCTAACATGAAACCAACGAGAAGGTCCAGGAGAGCAAGCTTAGATCATCTCTATTCATGAAAGCAGAGAAAGCCAAGACGTACCAGCAGCTCGCTGAGCTGTTCATAGTCGAACATCTCTGTCTCGTACTGTTCTGCAAGTTCCTTGCCCAGTGCAATGGCTTCCTCCCACATCTGCGAGTTACAGAGAGAAAAAAGACCCCAGCGTGAATCGTGCAGCCAGACCCACACAGAATACCATCACCCACAGCAAAGCATTCAGAAATGTGCTTTTATTCTCTGAAACCTAGGGTAAGGGCATTGGAAAAATACAAGCATTTTCTAGAGGTTTGGGCCTTTGGTTCAGGACCTGGGGTCTGTTGTCAAAACCTGCAACTCCAGGCCATCTACTGGCCCACACTCACCTATCCTTACTCTCGTGGCTGCCAAGGGCTCATCTGTCAACAAGGACAGCCTTGTAGTCAAGGAAGAGACAGTGCCAGGCAAGAGCAAGCTGCTCAGAAAATCCATGTGTGGACTCAGAGCAGGGGCAGAGCCCTTTCCCCAGATCCTGCTTTATGGCCACCATGTCCCCGAGTGTCTCCATTGGAAACTTCAAAGTTTGCAAGATGCTTTCTTTATGTTTGCAAATACTGTGCAGATCTAAATCCTGCCATTATCTCAAAAGGGGCCCTTCCTATGGTAACTAACTTGAAAGCGCCTTTCCCAGTAACTTACTTATATAAACTATCCAGCCAGGTGAGCTACTCATTCCTGCCCTGGTTGGGAAGCTGGAGACCCACGAGTGTGGTGACAATCACCATGGCTGCAGCCCAACAATCACTTGCTATGTGAATGGCTATCCATGTGGCAGGGAAGGGAGCTGGAGGCCCAACCGGAAGTAGGTTGCCTGAGACCACACAGCAGACACACCTGACATTGTCTGATGCAATGAGCCCACCCAGGGTCTCGAGTTTGACTGAATCACTCAACTACCCCAAAAGCACTGTTTTGCTTAAATATCTCAGAAATACTCTTTTTACCCTTCTGCCAGGGAGCTCATCAGGCTGGATGCAAACTCCTCATTCTCCTACCTCTACCTCCCAAGTACTGGAATTATGGGTGTGTATCACTGTGTATAACCCCACCTTCTGTTTTGGGGTGAGAAAAAAAAGTTATTCTGGAATAAGTGTTGTATTTTTAAAATTTTTTTATTTATTCATTTTCAAGCAGAGAGAAAGAGAGAGAGAGAGAGAGAGAGAGAGAGAGAGAGAGAGAGAGAGAGAGAGAGAGAGAGAGAGAGAGCATCAGGGCCACCCCTTGTGGGGTCTGGCTTATGTGGGTCCTGGGGAATTGAACCAGGAGCCTTAGGCACTAGAGACAAGTGCCTTAACCCTTGAGCAATCTCTCCAGGTCAAGTGTTGTATTTAAAAAAATATTTCCTTGCCACAAGGACTAACACAGACAGCCCACGAAGGAGGATATACAACTGATCAGGGATGGGGAGGGGGGAATTGGGGAAGCCGGGATAACAACGCATGGTTTGCCCACTAAATAATGTAACTCATTATGGACAATAAATATTAAATTAAAAAAAATATTTGATATATATTAGAGACAGATATAGAAAGAGATAGAATGGGCATACTAGGACACCTGTCCTTGGTCCATCTCTGCACCATCGCGTTGGCTTAGCTCAGTATCTGAAGCTGAGAACATGGGCATCTACTTCTCCTGGATCTCCAGTGCCCTTTGCCTGAGCCCAGGCCCACATTCCCAGGAAAGGGTAGCTCTCACTTTGAATGTTTCTTTTAAGCCTCTGTGACCCAAGCCTCCCTCAGTCTATTTCCATTTCAAAGACAACATTCCTTTTCCTTGTAGGTCTCCACTGGATTTCTCTTTAGTTTCTGCAAGCGAATCCACATTCTTTTAGCTGCCTAGTATGTTTGGGCTTCTAATTCATTCCAGAGTAAAAGCTTAATCTGTCTTGATCCTAAATGACAGCAAGGGTACTTTAGATTCATATCAAAAGTAATTGTTCTTAAAAGAAATATAAGTCTTGAGTAAGTATTTTATCCTGTTCACCCTGAGGTTACATGGTTGTGTTTTCTATCAGATTTTCTATAAATACATACTGCCCCTTCCCTCCCCTCCGCATGTGTTTAAGGGTTCGATGGCAGAGATTTCCACCTACTTTTAATTGGACAGGACTCAAAAGAGAGTGTGGGCAGCTCATACTTCCAATGTGAATACCTCAGAAAATATTTCAGCGCCAGAGAGGAAGCAGGTTCAATGTGATCTAGATTTAGATTGTCTCGGTGAAAGAATGGCTTTGACCTTGGTGACTGAACCTGGGCTCAGCTCCATTCTTACAGAGCCACAGGCTTAGCAGGCTCCACAAGCCTAAATGAAAACACCCAGACCCGCCGGACAACTTTATTTTCTAACCCCAGGTCTTGAATCCAGTTTGTGGCATTTGGGAAATTGCTTGTTACCATCCACATGGGGCAAGTTCTTGCCTCTGGGCTTTCCACCACAAGATGATTGCTTCCATTTTCTCTTTTTGTATGTATATATGTGCATTCATGTGTACATGTGTGGGGGTGCACGTATGTGGGGGCCAAAGGACAACCTTGAGTGTCATGCTCAGGAATAGCATCACCTCTTTTTGAGACTGGGCCCCTCATTGACCTTGAGCTCTCCCATTAGGCGAGACTGAATGGCCAGTGAGCCCCAGGGGTCCCCCTGTCTTGGCCTTTCTAGTGCTGGGATGCAGGTGACAACCACCATGCCTGGCATTTACATGATACTGGAGCTGGAAATCAGGACTGTAGGCTGGTGAGGCAAGCGCTTGCTTGAGCTATCTCCCTGGCCTTGTTTCTGTCTTCTTGAGTTGATCATCTTTGTCATGTTCCTGAATCTCCTTGTTCCAGAAACTCCCATTTCCTCAAGCCCGACGCACAGAAAACTTTGTTTTCTGATGAAATTCCTTCCTCAGCCCCAAGAGCAGCCACAGAGAAGATCTCAGGTATTGATTTCTGACAGGTGGCCAGGAGGTGGATGGTGGACCAGTGGGTAGGGCGACACGAATACTTATCTCCACAGTGAGGGAGCAGCCAGGGGTGTAAAGAGAAGTCTGTGGGGACAGCAGTCCTTGACCACTAACACAGATGGCTGACTCCCAAGAACTCCCAAGGGCGACTGGTTCAGTGTGCTTACTACCTGTTTTATGGGGAGCCGGACTTCCAGCCATTCTACAAGGAGCCTGTTTTTCCAGGCAGTTACTTGGTAGAGTCATACTCAATTACCCTCGGGATTTCCAACGTCCCGCACAGCTTTCTGGTGTTTAAATGGATGAGGATTAATGGTGTGGAAGAATCTACCGCCCTGGTTGAGGAACATGGACGCCAGAAAGGCCAAAGTGGTCCAGGAGCAGCAGGAGGCCTGCGCAGTCAGCACTGTGCTTGAGTGTGGAGTGGGCAGAAGTCTGGTGTGTGTCCCAAAAGCCACAGTGACTTCAAGGCTGTGACTCAGCTGAGAGGGGACCAGCTGGACGTGATGTAGTCTGCAAGTGCTCCTTGGACTGGGGACCCCTTGCCTCCACCAGCACCTTGATTTCCTCCCCTCTTTGATCCTCCTGGTGTTGGCAACTGTCTTTGACTGATCGAGGGAAAATATAGAATATTATCACACATATCTGAGATGCGTCTCTTGGTGTCACCAACCGTGGATTTCCAGAGAGGGCTACAGCTGACAGCCGTCTGACCTAAAAGTAGCAGTGTTACCCTTTCCCCAAGGTGTACAAGACAGAGCCAGCCACTGAGGAAGGTGGTCTTCCAGGTTAGCAATCCTTTACAAAAAGGTTCCCAACCCACCCAAAGACCAGTCCTGCCCTCTGGCAGGGTGGATTCCTGAGGAAACTGCATGAATCTTGCCTATCTGGCTCTTGCTCACTCACATTTTTTTTCCAAAAAATCTTTATTGGCCAAAACAGAAAACTACTTGCTAATCTTTAAATGTCCTGGAAGGTACAGAAAAACTTCATTTAAAAAGTATTTGTTGATAATTTTTGGACACACATAGTGTATTTTTAATATTTATTTATTTACACATGTGTGCATGTGTGTATGGGCATGCCAGGGCCTCTTGCCATTGCAAATGAATGCCAGATGCTTGTGCCACTTTTTGCACTTGGCTTACACAGGTAGCTTGGTAACTGAACCAGGACCTGCAGGCTTTGCAAGGAGGCACTTTTAACCACTGAGCCATCTTCCCAGGTCGTATATTTTGATTATATTCCCTTCCCATTCCCTTCTCTTGTCCCACTGAACCTATCCTTCCCAGCTTACCCATTTCTTTGGTACTCGTGTGTGTGTGTGTGTGTGTGTGTGTGTGTGTGTGTGTGTGTGTGTGTCTGTAAGGAGTGTCGCTTGCATGAGCATGGCTGGGGGTTATGCAAGGAGCAAGCAGTTTACCAGTGGCTACACCAGTGAAGAAAAGAAATGCCCCTCCCTCCCCCAGCAAACATCAATTGCCAATGGCTGCTCAGGGAGGGTTTGGGCCTCATGAGTTCCTCCACCATCCAGAGCGCCGATGGGCGTGATTTGTGCAGGTAACCGTAGTCACTGTGACCTCATGAATGCAATGTTCACGCTGTGTGTGGAAGACAGCATTCCACAGTGCTCCTCCCCATGCTCTGGCTCTTACGTTCTTTCCACCTCTCTTCTGTAATGTTCCCTGAGATTAGAGGGCGTGACAACGTCTCATTTAGCACTGAGCACTCAATGGTCACGGTCTCAGCACTTTGATGAGTTTTGAGTCTAAGTAGAGATGTTACATTTTTTCTTCAGCTCATGATATCTGTAAGGCAGTAACTTGAGAAGCCTAAATGGGATAACAGGAGACATGGTTGCCTCTTGCCTGGTGCTTAGATCGAAGGGTACAGGGGCTCACTGTCACTCCTGACTCTACCGGGGAGTGAACTCCCAAGAGAAGAGGCAGACACGGATGCCTCTACCTGGAACAAGTGCTCATCAGCAAACAAGGCTCAAGGGGCAAGTGCAGGAGCCACAGTAGATGGATCTGACAGTCTAAGGACAGAAGGGAAGGAGGACATGTGACACAGAAGTAGCGACTGGATGAAGGTGTGGTGGAGGCTGGTGGCCAGCAAGGCTGCGTATCTAAGCCTCAATCACAGGAAGTTGGACAACAGTTTCTTTGAAAAGCATGAACCAATATGCTTAAGAACTACTTCTTTTTTCTGGGGATTTTTGTCCTTCATCATAGGGCCCCTCAAGGTCTTGGGGCTCCTTCGCATATGCTGGCCATGTTTTCATCCTATCTTGAGGAGGAGTCTCCCTCTGTGAAGTCCTCCCAAGTCTCCAGAACAAAGGTCCACTCTTGCACCTGTGAGTCAGGTAGGCCTATGCCCACCTGTGTGATAAGCCTGAGGAGGACTTTGGGATTGATTTGCTTCTTGAAGAACCTTGATGCTAGGTGTGAACTCCTGGAGGATGGCTCTGTCTTGGTCTGTGCACTGCAGCATTCTGGGTAGGCGTGTTAGCAGAGAGAAGTGTCAGTGACCCTCCAGTGTGAGTCTCCAAAGCTCCATTTTCTCTTGCTGACAAAACCTGATTCCTTGTCAATCACATGGAATCATAATGAACACATGAGATCTGGCTACTTGGCCACATTCTAGCCAATCAAGAAGACCCTGCTGGCTCACAGTAAGAGTTTAAATTCTTTTCACGAAAGGCTAAGTATGACCTCGTAGGAGGATTCCATGAGGCTGACTCACAATGCATCTTTACAACTTGCTCTTTAAAAAGGGAGACTCATAACATGTGACGATATCACCTCCAATGCTTGGAAACAAAACCCAACCATTTCACCAAAAATGGAAACTTCTCTGCAGACCCCTATTTTAGCTCCCAAGATGATGCAGGTTGTGTGGTTTCCTGATTTCAGTGCAAGGCAAGGTGTGAACATTTTCAGAGGGAGATTATTTTAAGGGACTAGGACACAGAACTCCGGCTGGGGACAGTCTAAGGGCTTGGCACTAGGAGCTAGGTATGGCCTTTGCCATGACTGCTGGTCGCTTTTCAGAGTCAGACATTTAAGTCACAGCTACGCCAGTGGTGCCTGACAGCCAGGGTCTAAGTTCTTCTCACAGCCAAACTGCTATTTTCGACTCTCACCCTTCATGGGGGAAGTCTGGTAATTTTCAGCGAAGTACTTGGATTAAGGGCTTTATTGAAAATTACTAGGCCTCAGCCAGGCACAATAAGACAGTTCGGGAGCAGCTTCAGAAAAGACACTCGCTTCCCTGATAAAGCTGAACATAGGCTTTGGGGAGGAGGGAGGGGTGCTCAGATGGGGGAAAGACAGAACAGGAAAGGAGGACAGAGTAATTGTTAGTCCGGGAAGGAATGCCAAAGAATAAAAAGGGGAAGAGATGGAAATGGCATTTTACGGAAAGAAAGGAAAAGATTAAGAGGCCAAAAAGAGAGGCTGAAAGGCATTCAAAACGTCTAAAGACAGTAAAAAACCAAAAATAGAAGAACGATTTTGTGTGGCAGAAACTGAAAGATAACAGGTCATAATGTACTGGCGAGTGTCCCCAACATAAAGAAGCAGAAAGCCTGTTCAAGATTGCTGTCTTCCAGGCACAAAGGCAGATGGGCTTTGACATAATCCAACCCCACAACTCAGCCTGGCCCATCCATTTTAGCTTCCCTGCCGTGGGCCTTGGGATGGGGTCCCTGCTCAGCACTGTCCCAGGTCATATTGTCTTGACACTATAGGAAGTGGAGACTTCCCCTGGGCCACTGTTACAGTTCCAACAGTGAACATAGACCATGGATAGCCTAGTATTCAGCCAGGTTCTCCTGGCCCTAGTATGTTGTTACTGAGGGGTGCAATGCCTCTGGATAGAGCCAGGATTTTCTTAACCACACAAGAAAATGGATGACGAGATGATAAGCTTGTATGGGTGACTCTGCCCAGGGCCATGGTTGGGCCACACGGAGGTGTCACTTCGCTTTCACTGTGACCTTAGTTTCCAAGGTTAATCTTTTGTACATTTTAAAGTTTAAGCAGAGTTATGGGTTTCACTGTGGTATTTGCATTCACACATGCTCTCATTCATCCCCTGCCTCCCCCTCATCTCTCCTAATTGTTAGTTCTTGGGATTATTCCTTTGCTATTAGAGCTTGCCTCTATTTTACAATCGTGTGGGCTCCATATTTGGTGGTCTTCAAGTTCAGGGTGGTCTTGTCCCCTTACCCTCATACATTTTGAAAAATCAGAAGTACCATTTGTTTCCTTGCAAATTCTAAGTGTAAAGCCAAACTAAGCCTGAAGTCTAGACACTTGCACGCATGCACACACTCCAACCCCAGTGCCCAGTCTCCCAGTCTCCATGTGGCTTGGCGCTCCCTCCAAGAGACCTGCAGAAGTGAGGGGTACACAGCCCTGGCCTCTGCTGTTAAGCAGGGCTAAAGTGAGGGTACTTGATGCAGTTAAATAGCTTCAGGGCAAGGCCAGGTAGAAAAGGCACAAAAGAAGACTGGAAGGAGACAACCGAGTGACATGAGAGGTCAGAGAGGACTCAGAGCTGGGTGATGGGGCAGGATGGGCATACACCAAGAAGGTAGGGCAACAAGCACTATGCTAAAGAAAGACGTGAGTTCTGCCTGTAGAGAGGGTGCGAGGTATGACCCATTTGTTTTGGGGTCTCTTTGAAGTCAATTAGGATACAATCACAAAGTCCATTAGTAACAACAAGTAGACTAGTGACCGGGCACAGAGCAGCAGGGCACAGCTGAGCAATCAAAGGAGAGAAAGTGGGGTTCAGAAAGTCCACCAGCTGGCCAGGTTAGCTGGCTCTAGGAGGAGGGCCCTGAGAATTGGTCAGCAAGGCTTGCTGTCGTCCTTTGAATGTGACCATAGGCTCACGTGTCACAACACTTTCCCAGGTGGTGGTACTATTTTGGAGGCTTGTGGAATCTTTAGGAGGTGGTGTCTCGTTTTACCTTAATTACCTCTTAAAGACACCATCTCCAAATACAGTCCTGTCCCAAAGTCCTCAGGGCAAGGAAAATGAATGGGAGGACACAGCCCAGCCTGTCATTACACTTATTTGTACATTACCAGTGCCCAGTGACGTACGTGTTATCCTGGACACAGAGGCAGAGCCCTGTCCTGCTGCTTGAAAGCTGGTTTCTCTGGGTCCCACTTACCCCGAGAGACTCCATGTGAACCAAGACTCCTTCAAGTTCCCATTGGATACATCACCTGCCACCTTGGAAGATCTCCCTCCCCCAATCACCGCAGCCTCAGACTGCTTGTGACAATGTGGCCTCTGGTTCTTCCCAGCATTGAGGTTTAGTCCTCAGCTTTCAGGACAGGTGTGAGGAAGTTGTTTCTAAGTGACTGTCATGTACCCAAACATGGCAGGAACACCCATGCCTCTGACTTGTGTCCTGAATGAAAATAAGTCAAAATCTGACACATCAAACTTTGATCTTCTACTGTGACCTCCCCTCCCCTCCCCTTACCCAATGAGATTTTGGCATCTTCATCACAGGGTTGATGGACCCATGTGTCATGGTTTGATCCAGGTGTTCCCCCAAAGACAAATGAATGTGTTCTGATAGATCGATCCTCAGCTGATGGCAGTTTGGGTTTTACAACCTCGATGAAGCTGTGCTGTCAGGGGTGGGCTTATGGGGTTATAAGCCAGCTTCCCCTTGCCAGAGTTTGGCACACCTTCCTGCCGCTGTTTGCAGTGCTGTGGCAGAGGTGATGTCCAGCCCTCTGCTCATGCCATCGTTTTCCCTGCCAGAATGGAGTCTCCCATTGAGTCTGTAAGCCAAATAAACCCATTCCTCCACAAGCCGCTTTTGTCTGCGCAGCAACTAGAAAGCTGACTGCAACACCATGGTTCAGCATTCTCCAACATGGTCCTGCTTGCCAAGACTCCTCAAATGGAAGACAGAAATCCTACTATGGAGCAGCCAGGATCAAGCCTAGAGTCATCTTCTATGACACAAATCTATTTTCACATCTCCAGTTGTGAGAAGCACAAGATTTGTGTGACAGGCACGATGTTATGTTCTTAGAATATGCATTTAACTCGAGTCTAGATTACCCATGAGCACTCTGGGCTAGAACCCCACCTCACCTGCCTAGTCAAATGCTGTGGTACCTATAGGTGCTCCATTTGCCAACACCCTCCTGAGAACTTCCCTGGCAATTCATTGTGGCCATGCAATTTGTCTCAGAAGTCGACAGATACAGAATCACAAATGTCACTTCTGGCTGTATGTGTGTGAGAGAAGCTTAGCTCCTCTGGTCCCTGGGCAAGGAGTGTGGTGCTTGGAGCCCTGGAGGTCACAATTCCACCATATCCCAGCCCAGCCCAGCCGGCACAGAAGACAATGACTTCCTGCTGCTATTTTTCCTATAACACGTCATGCTTGCTGCTGGTCAGATAAACTTTTGACGTCACAGCTCATCACCTGGGTCCCTCACATCTCACTCCACCAGATTCTCCAGCACCCACACTGCAGTTTACAGGGACACAAGGGCTTTGTTCCTTCTTCCCATTCTAGTGGAAACGTCATAGATAGTCAGAAATGGCTTTTCAATTTTGTTTTCTCAGTACAACTGGAACAGAGGTTGGGAACACAGCCCTCCACGTGCGCTGTGGCTCAAGGTCAGCCAACAGATCGCGTCACTGTGGTCTTCTTTCTGTTTTCACCAAAACACTGGGACATCTGAGGACAGTCCTTCAGCCGGGTTTCCATTTTGGTCTATACTATTTTGTTACGTGAATTCATTTTTTTTCTAAGCCAGGCCTTTTCAACCTTGGCACTACTTTTTTGTGACACACAAAGCAGGATGTTCCGAGTCAGCTCAACTCCCCCCTCAGCCTCAGACACGAGATACCAGTTGTACTGGTGTGCCACTCATGACAACCAGATGTTTGCACATCCGAGTTGGAAACCACTGTAATAAATGAACTTTTTTTTTGCCCCTCTCTGAGCGGTTTTTCAGATGAACTAAATTTGTTTAGGGGAAAGATAGTCAGAGTATCTGTTTAAAAACAAAAAGACGTTGTGTCTTCAGGTCTCATTAGGGAAAGCCAACTCTCCCGCTGCTGCCCATGAGCCTCTCTTATCTGCAGGATAAATGCTGAGGGCTCATCTGTTTGACCAAAGCCCCAGAAGCATGTGCCAGACACTCTCTCGAGCGGTGTTTGGGGGAAAAAACACAGGAGGCCTCTGTCTTCACAGACAGAGGTCAATGAAGCATGCATGTGGAGCTCTGGTAGCACTTGAAGTACGTGTTTAAAGGAAGGCAGAGGGGTGGCTTGAGGGTGGGCAGGAGGTGACATTTAGGTTGAAGGAAAGCTGCAGGGTGAGCAGTTGATGCACACCAGCTACTCTATCTCTGGAACACAGAGCAAGGGGCTTGGGCGGGGGGGGGGCTGAAGTGTGGAGATGGGGTTAGATGGGGCTGTGTTGCCCATGGAGTATCTGGTTATGGCCACCCATGAAGGCACGTGTTCCTCAGCCCTGGTGGGCTCTGGCTGTGGGCTTCATGCCCCAGGCCTTCCCCTGGGACTCCATCTGCTTCATCAGACCTGGTCATCCTTCTCTGGAATAGCAAAGCCTCAGGGACAGGGTGACCAAGCCCATGACAGCATCTGCTCTGCTCCACCATAGGATGGGAGTGGCCTACCAGAACCCACCCAGCTCTTCTGCTATTCCCAAGTGGCCTTCATCTGTCCGCAGACTAGCAGGGGAGCTTTGGACCTTCTTGGGTTAAGGATGGTGGGAAGCAAAAGAAAAATATCTGCTGGGCCTGGTGGTACAACTCTTCATCCCAGCTGCTCAGGAGGCTGGAATAGGAGGATTATGGGTTCAAAGTCAGCCTGGGCAACTTAGTGAGAACCCGTCTCAAAATAAAATATGTCAACAGAGCTGTGGATACAGCTCAGTGGTTAAGCACTTGTCTAGCACGTGTGAGGGTCTGGGGTTCCATCCCTAGCACCACACCAGGAAAAAGAAGAGGAATTGTGACCATTTCAGTTCTATGGATCAGGGTATGTTCTCCTCCAGCGCCTGCTGTCCTTACAGGAAGAGGGAATGTGGAAACAGGCACACACTGGGAGAATACCCTGTGCCAGGGACCACCGCCATGCCCACCACAAGACAAAGGCTTATCACATGTGCTCCCTTCAGAGGGAAGGAGATGTCCCACCCAAAAGGATTTCAAGCTTAGAGAGAAAATAGATTTCTATTGCTTATAGCCACCAGCTTTGGGGGCATTTTGTTAAGGCAACCATAGGAAGATAAGACAGGTTCCTTGAAGGAGTCTTTTGGTCACTTTTCCCAAAATGACAAGAAGCAGCCTTGAGATGAGGAAAGAATTCAGTAAGTCCCAGAAAGTGACTCTGATGTCAGGCTTTATGCATTTCCAAAGCCAGAGCTGTTCATCCTTACAGGGACTGCATACGTGAATCTCAAGAAAGACAGCGACAGGGCCTAAGATGATGGCAGGTTTCCTTTGAACGGAAGTCAAGGGAATATATAATTTTATTTAAGCCAATTAATCTCGAAGCTGCCAAGGTGGTTAATGCCTGTCTCACCATAGGACGAATTTTTCAGTGACAACGGAAAATTCGAGATGTCAAAGGAGCACACTCTCTCCAACTGTACAGACACATCTAAGGTGTTCTCCCAGCCTGGGTTCCCCCTAAGAGCTATAAAAATATGCATGCGTCTTCAGTATCCTTAGTATCCATGGAGCATCTAAAAGAGGCTATCGATTTTTTTAAAAAAAGATTTCTTCTAAGTACAAGCGGGAGACACATGCATAAAACATTCAGTACAACAATTTCTAACAAATTTGTGGATCTGCAAACATCATGTGTTTAAAAAAATGTGTTTACAGTGCTGTAGGGAGGCGTACATGAACACTCGAGCAGGAAAACCACTCTGGCTTTACCTTGCCTTTGTCAAAGTAGTGGATGATCTCCTGGTACAGATGCTCTTTGAGCTGCCCCTGGGTCGTCGCCTGGAACCCGTCTCGCTGAGTGAGGTGGGCTGCACACACGTCCTCTGACCACTGAGGTAAAAACAGAGAGAAATGTCAGGTAGGGACATACCCAAGAATATCTCTGCAATGAACAAGACACAATCTATGCGAGTTGTTCATTGGGCAAACGTGTGGCCCCAGTTCTAGGGACACAAGCTACTGCCATTAGGCTGATAAGGCTAGGAGTGCCCAGGGTAGGACCTGGGTCTAGAGTGTCCAAGAAGGAGAGACAGCAAGGCAGAGCTGAGCTGGGACTTGCATGGAAAATCCCCATAGGCTCTGAAAAGCACAGGAACACCAGCTGGCAGACAGGCTCCTAACAGTGGGGGGTGTTATAAGCCAGTGATGGTAGCTGTCTTGAGTGGGTAACCTAAGGCTCGCTCTTGGTCTGATGTGACTCAGTGTCTTAGCACAGAGAAGGTGTGTGGTTCAGAGGTCATAAAGGAGGAGACCACCAGGCCACCAAGCTCCTCTAAGACAGGCACGTGTCTCTGGTACCTGCCATAAGCTCAGTCAGTTTGTGGAGTTGGCCAACTTTTGGGTGAACTGAGGATGGATCAGTGAAGGCAAAGCCACTTGACAGGTAAAACATGTGGTCTCCTCAACTTGGTATCTGGCAAGGGGTTCATGAAGATTAGCAGACGTTTGGTGAAGTCCTCCTGCGGGCCAAGATCTGACTCAAAGCTGTGTCAGGAGCCTCACCTCAAGAGCTCAGAGACTCCCAGAGGCAATGTGATTACACACACGTGCATCATGGGATATAATAACCATGAAGAAGATTCCATGATCAT
Source organism: Zapus hudsonius (assembly GCA_004024765.1). Taxonomy (NCBI): domain Eukaryota; kingdom Metazoa; phylum Chordata; class Mammalia; order Rodentia; family Dipodidae; genus Zapus; species Zapus hudsonius. The sequence continues at coordinate 25,691 of PVHP010009437.1, read as the reverse complement.
CTAGGTGGGAGGCAGAACTTCACAGGAGATGAGAAGGCTCATGGGAGGGAATGACGAGGATGGAATTGTGGGGTGCAGTGAAATCCTGTTTTAAGACAGGACCCTGAGAGCAGTGCAAAGAAGCCATGGACCCCCTGAATCCCAGGAGAGTCCCCAACCACATGGGGGTGGCAGGAAGTTCCTCTAGACATACTGCCATATTTTAACAACGAGACACTTGTGAGGGCATGGCATTGGAGGGGATGTGGACGGGGTGGAAACCTGGACATGGTGAGGTGGGGACCTGGGGCCCAGGGAATGTGGTGAGACTCTGGGAGATGCTCTCACAACACCCTCCTTCTCAAAGCCAGCATCCCTGGCTACCTCGTGTGGGGTACCAAGGACAGGAGGCTGAGCGGGGGCCTGAAAGGCTTCCTATGATCCCTAGGACTGTCGGGGAGAGTAAGCCACCTTGACATGGTCTGCAAGATGCTGACGTTAAAACTGGACTTGCAGATCCCACCCACCACAAGAAGTGACTGACTCTAATTTTGGAATTTGCACAACACAACTGGTGTCCTGGCTCCATTTTGGAGGTGAACATGTATGAATAAAAGGAAACCTGGGCTGGAGAGATGGCTCAGTGGTTAAGGCCTGTCAAGCAGAAGGGCCTGAGTTCATGTCCGCAGTACCCACGCAAAGCCAAATGTACAAGGTGGCACATGTGTCTGGAGTTTGTATGCAGTGGCTGGAGGCCCTGGTGTGCCCATATAAAATATTTTTAAAAATCTGTCAATAAAAAATTTCCTTAAAACAGTAAACCTTTAGATGACTCTAAAATGTAGTTGTCATAAAATAAATAAGAACAAGAAGGGTTAGGCTTCCTTTACAATTTTAAGATGACTTTGTAACACTTCACATATTGAATAGGGAAGCAAAAAATCCCCTAATGCCTCCACTTGAATATGGAGATGGGTTGTGTTCTTTGCTACTTGAAACACTAATGATTGCATTGTTCTTGCTTTTGATAAAAAAAAATACTCAAAGTGAAAAAAGATCCTATTTGAGGATTTTTAAAGCCGACATGAATATATTTGCCATACCGAAGGAGAATTTTCCTAACAATACAAACCATTTCTGTTTAGTGAGCTGATTAACCAGCATGGATTCACATTTATAGCAATAGCAAACATATTTAGGCAACATTACAAAATGTAAAAGATACGGAGAGAGATTATGTAGCATTCACCGTTTAATTGAAAAATTCCGAACCCAGTGGAAAAGATAATGCAATTGGGTCCATTGATTTGGGCTGTGAAACAGGCTGTCACATAGTCTGTGACAAACCCATCTGCCCTCCATATATACAATGATTAAACAAATGATATGCTTGTGCACACGCATACATTTTACATTCACACACACTTATGAAAGCTGATGCTCTATGAAGCGAGAGAGTCCGCAGTCTGTCAACGCACTTTCATTTCTCTGGTGCGATAAACAAGATCTTCACGTTTGCAAAAACTCTTTGTTACAGAAAATTTGGGTTTCTAATACACGAGGGTCATTGGGATTCAGAGCGGGGTGGCTGCTTCCAGAATCATTCCCTGCAATTCTATCATCAGAAACAATGCTGCTTGGGGAGTTTCAGGTGGCTGCCGGGCTGGGCTAGAGGGGTCTTCAGACATCTAACATCCAGGACCCGGGCTGAGCTCCAGAGTGAGCCGCTCACTCTTCACCCCAAGTCTGTGCTGGGACAGTCTTCTCTTAGCAGGGCACATGGCCACGTGTGAGTGCTGTAAAGTGACCGTGTATATTTGTGTCAGGGAGGTTATGGGACATGTCAGGATCAGGCCAAAGGTAACCCAACAGATATGTTTAAATGTCCATTCTAATGTAATTTTTCTTTGGTTTTTTTTTTTTTCTTGCTTCACTTTTGGTGTCTAGCCTACATTTGGAAATAAGATTCCTTGGGTAAGCAGCCTGATGGTTCCTGTTTATCCATTTTGGAATGTACACAATTTTATAAGGCTATCATGAGAAAGATCATCTAAGGACTTGCTAAAATTCTAAAACATGAAACTAATAACTGTAAATATATTTACAAAAGAGTAATTTTCTCATTGATTCAACCCATTTATTTCCCATCTATCCAACATCCACCAATCCATCCCCAACATCCATTCATTTACCTCTTCATTCCTTCCTCTATTTGTGTACCCATCTTCCATCCATCCATCCACGCATCCATCCACCTGTATATACATAATCCATCCATCCATCCTTCCTTCCATTCTTCCATCCATCCACATATCCATCACTCCAAGTATAAACCTTCTCCCATCCCTCTGTCTATCCACACATCCCTCCCGCTTCTTCTCTCACTACCTCACATCTGTCTGACCATCTATTACTTTGTCTTATTAACCATGCTGGGATTGGACATAAACGAGTCACTGCTCACAAAAAAGACAAGTCGTAAAGCTATCTGCATAACAGAAGAACCACTGAGAATTGAAAGTTGCCAAGGCAGACAGGTGCTCATGAGCAATGTTCTCTAGGGAATCCGACAAAACTCAGGGCAAGTAAATCTCCACATGGCCTGCTCTCAGAAATGTCCGGATCTGGTCCCAACACAGTCTGTAGGAATGACAAGGTATGTGACTCATCTTTTAGCAGCTCCACCAGGGTCTTTCCTCCTTATTGGTGTCTTCTCCACCCTTCCTGAGTCCTGCGGGGGATGAGTGAGGACTTGTACAATGTATCTCGCTATCACCTCATAACCCAGTGATCAAAGTGTGAAAGACTTGTTGTTCAATCTGCATTCAGTAGAGCCAGATCTGGAACCAAAGCACTCCCTAAATATCTTCAAGCCATTGCCTACAGCTACTGTCCATGAAAGCTTATTACAACTTGACACAGGAAAGTAAAATTTTACACAATATCAGAATCTGTAAGGAGGTTCACGGACGTGAAGAGTAATGTCTATTACCTTGAGAAGCTTGGCGTGGAGAAGCAAGGTGTATGCGGCCTCTGTGTAATTGTCACACTCCTTGTGCAGGTCACACAGCTTGTATAGGTACCTGAGACCATGATATACAGGTACATTCTTAAAACATCACAAAATAATTTGTATTGAGGATTGCAGGAGCTAAATTCAACATTCACCAGTAACTCACATCTACACTTTCTTTTTACTGTGTTCATAACTCACAATGCCTTGTAAACTTTTGGTGCAGAAAACACCAAAAGAACCAACAGGAATAAATATGATATATAATATAAATATATAGGCACATACACATAAATATACCAATAAATACACTATATATACATATATATGTAAAATTATGTATGAGGCTACATATGGTATTGTTTTAACAAATGTGTCCTCAAGGTAGAATTTTATCACAGGGTTTCTTCTTTCTTCCATCTTGTTCAGGTTCCTCAAACATGTGATTACACAATCTTGGTTATGATTCCTACATTTCTAGTGAATCAAAGTGCACAAACGTTCACAAGATAAAGAGCCCTAGTGGCGACAATGGACACAATCAGAAGCATGACAAATGATTGCTTTTTACTTTAAGACAAGCTACTTTTTAGATCAAGAACCCAACGGTTTCCCCAAGTTTATTAAATTCATATATTTTAAGAAAAATAAAAACTCAAAATTGAACAATCACACTTGAGTAAGAAACACATTGGCAAACACTCGTGTTGTGTAGATGACACACTTGTCCTTGTCCTAGTCTTTAAAGTGGTCATCTGGCTATTTAGTTGACACCTGACCCAAGAAAAGTGACCAAAAAAAAAAAAAAAAAAAACATTCCAAGTAAGTGCTTCTCTTTTTCTTCTGACACTAGGGGTCAAACCCAAAGCCTCCCACGTTACACAAGCAATCCACCACTGAGCCATATATAAAATGTAAATGAAGGAGTGAAAAATAGCAGGAAAAGCTAAACACTGTTCCCTTTTTTTTTAATGAAAGAAAGAAACATAGACACATCAGTCTAGGGTACCAGTTAAAGTAAGTGTGGACTGAAAAGCTATATTGTTATTTCTGGTAAATTAGATTTCTAATGTGATCATATTGCTAATTGTACAACATTAAAATTTAAATTTTCACAAGGGTCCCAAGAGTTGGTCAAGAAGTACAAAAACCTTGTGATAGCATCACCAATAGTTTTGCATCTGGACTGGATGTGAACTCTGTCACCACGACCCTCTGCAGTGATGTGCACAAGCTGCGTGAGGCTCAGAGCACATCCGGGCCCTCCACCAAATTTCACCTCAACACCACCATGGCTTTCTGTTAAAGAAACCCACGAGAGCACAAAACATTTCTAACACGGATGTGACTAACAGCAATTCCAGCAATCATGTGGGAAGTAGATGACACGATACATACCTTATATACATCTCTTCTCTTTCAATTTCTTTGTAGAAATTCTGAAAAAAACAAGGCACAACATGGTTTAAGAAACTCACTCCCTTATGCCACACAGTACCATATACCATTAAAAAAAAACGGACTCCACCAAATCTCCTACACAAAAGCATAAAAGTTCTTCCCCTCATGGAAGATATGGCCAGTAGACCTAGCCAAACAGACTGGAACCCTAACTTCACAGGAGTTGTGAAACCATCTCCTGCTGTTCAGGACGTTTGTTTGCGCAGTGAGTCCATTTCCTGCACTTCGGAATTCTGATGGCTAAAACCCGGGCTTGTCATTGGAAGATCAGCATCTTCTGTAAAGAGAAGGTTCTTGTCCAAACCATTATAATCGCATTTAAATAAACAACCACTCACTGGGAGGAAGGAAAGCCGTGTGGTTAATATGGTTCTGGACCCAGTCATCAACCTACCCATCTCCACCAACCCAGAAGGTCTTTGGATAGTGATCACTGTTGTGGACAGACAGAGCTTCCAAAGCACAGCAAGAACACAGCTGACCCTGGGCTGGAAGACAGTTCAATTGCAAGCCCAAAGACCTGAGTCTGAACCCTAGAACCCACATGGTGTGTGCTAATAATCCCAGCAAAGGGAGGTGGAGGCAAGCAGATTCCTGGGACTCCCTGACCAGTCAGTTGGCCTACATAGAGAATTCCAGACCAATGAAAAACCCTGTCCTAAAAAAGGTGGAGGGTGCCTAAGGACTGACACTTGAACTTGGCCTCTTGCCTCTACACACATGCACTCCACACATGCGCGCGCGCGCACACACGCACGCGCACACACACCCCAGTTCCAAGAGCCCATTTTATAGTACAAACCTTGATGGAGAAGGCTATTTTTACTTTAAAATCAGTGTTTTTTTTCCTACACATGACTGCAAAATATCTTTTTACTGAATATTTATATCAAGATTATATTTCTACAAGGTATGGAGGTATGCGGCTGTAATTCCAACATTTGAGAGGCTGGGGCAGGAGGACCATGAAATTGGCCAGCATTGGGCTACGCAGAGAGTTCTGAACCAGTCTGGGCTACATAGCAAGACCCTGTCTCACTCGCCTTGTCTCCATTACATTTCTTCTTCATGATTTCTTCATGTGACATACCATAAATAGCAGTTTCAATCATCCATGGGTATCACAAAGGTCAGGGGTCACCTGACAGGCCTGTGGAATTAGCATCACATCCATTTTTCAATGTGGAATCCAGCACTGCACACAGCACCTTAGGGGGCTAGTAAACACTACAGTTATAAAGATACAAATAACCCAGTACATGGATTCTTTAATTTCATTGGCAAAAGGGGCACCGCTTCCGAGGCCGATCTGTCTGAAATGAAGGCACCGTGGAGTACAGGAAGCGAGCAGGGGCCACTTAGAAGATGCCATGGCTTTAAGTGGTGTTGCATCTGACATTTGCACGGACTTTGGTTCCTATGATGAGCTCAGTAATGAGGATATTTTTGGCTGTCAATTCAGGGCCATAGCGCCACAGAGTATCCACATGAAAGACACCGAAAGAGCTCTTCTTACCCAGCCGGGACTGTGAGCTATGGCAGTTCACCAGCCCCTTATGCTCATCGCTTTCATCCTTCCGCAGTTTTGATCAACCGATGACTCTCTTATCATTTCACAATGGTATTATCATACCACCCTCACGCCTCTCAGAGATTCAGGGTATCTTCTATTTTCTGCCACAGCCCAGGACTATTCTTTTCCCAGGACTTCAGAATCTCTCCAGAGCCCAAGCTCACTCCTCTCACACAGTGATTTCTATATAAAAAAAATCTGTGTTTCCTGTGTCACAGTTCACACTGCCCTGGCATTCCACTTTGGGACTCTGCAGGCAGAATTCTTGCCTTCCCGTCAGCGCATGTCTCAGGTCCCCACCACACTAGCACTGACGTGTTCTCAGGATGAAGCTTGGCTCCTAGAGGCACCCATAGGAGCCGCCCCCACCCAGCCCATCTCTTGACACTCTGCATGTACATTTTAAATGCTTGCGATTAGATTTCAGCTTTGCAACCCTTCATGACTCAAAGTGACATTTAGATATTAAGCACTCTAGCTCTGCGTGGTGATGGAGACCTGCAATGTTAGCTCTTGGATAGTGCAAGCAGGAGGATCTTAAGTTTAAGGTCATCCTCAGCCACATAGAGTTCAAGGCCAGTGTGCTACATGAAACATCCTCTGGCCCTACCCATGCATAAACTAGCCTGGAATAAGGGCTGTGCAGAGAGAAGCTGGCACGTTTCAAACAATGGTTCCACCAGCCAGAGAGATGGACATGTGTGTCAGAAAATAAACAACCAGGCACGTGAAGCAGTAACTAAGGACTGTTAGGTTATGTGTGACAGCGAGACACTATATAAACAACGACAGATGTGTGTCTTCTCAGGTGTGAACTGTGAGTCAATATAACTGTAGACATGACATGCTTGCAGGGGGTATGGTAGGCCGGACAGGGCAACTGTTCATGATTTCTTAAGAGGCAATGCAGGGCATTCATGAGCCCATCCTACTAGGCATATTCCACAAATTGTCTTTAAAAAAAAATGATAGTACTATGCCAAAATGGTGAGATAAACAAGAGTCCTAACACCACCACCGCAAGTCAGATAACCCAGGAAAGGTCAGACACCAACGATGCCCAACACAATCCAAAGCAGAAGTCCAGAGACACTTAAGATCTCAACAATAAAGCAGACTTAAAACTCATCCACCATGACTCAGGGAACTGAGTGGAAGAGGGGGCGGAAAGAATGTAAGAGCCATGGCGGGGAGAATATCCAGAGATATGGCCCCACTCAGCAACAACACACAAAGGAGAAAAAATTCCTGGCTACCTCCTGTGCAATTCATAACCCTCTACCCCATGGACTGATCCAGTATGTGTACCGAGGAGGGTCCCCAGTGGGTTGGGGGACAGAGAGAAGGGAAATGGGGGTACCATCACAATATTTTCTCATATAATGTATCTAATTATTGCCCAATTGATTGATGGACCATCCAGAGGGTTTTTCGTTTCGTTGAAGTGTTTGGATTTCTAGAATTTCTTTTTGATTCTTTGGTGTTCTGCGTACATCATCCATCATAGCATATAAGTCAGGCTTGAGGTGCCTGGTTTATCTGAGAAGTCCAAAATCTTGTCTTATCTGAGATTGCTTCTGGTGGTCACTGTGTTCTCTGCCTTTTATATGGTTCATGATTTTTAAAAATCATCATTTTATCTGTGTATGTGTGTATGGCATGCACATATGTACATATGCAGGCATGGATATATGTGAACACACATGTAAGCACACACACGTGTGCAAGCACAGGTGTAGAGGCGCACACTCCAGCTTCCTTCTCCGTCTCTCACTGAACCCACAGCTTACTGATTCAGCTGGTCTAGCTGCCAGCTTGCCCTGAGGATCCCCTATCTCCACCTCCTGAGTGCTGAGAATAGAGGCCCATCCCACCATGGCCAGCATTTACATGGATGCTGGGGATCCGAATTCGGATCCCCACACTCACACTGCAAGCTCTTTACTGACTGAGCCATCTTCCCAGCAATCCTGGTTTATGATTTTATGATCAAACATGACAGACTGGGTGCAAAGTATCTGCTGTGGCCCCAGCCATGGCTTCTGTTCTCCTGAGCTTGGGCTCTAGCTAGCCCTGACTCCATGGAAGCTCCCGCCTCTCTAGCAGTGCGGCACTGCGTGGGACGTGCCTCATGGCAAAGAGACTAAAGTGAACAGAAAGTGAAACATTCCTTTCTGCTGATCTTTCAGTCCAAATATCTCTGGAGACCTGTTGAAGAATGACTGCTTATCACATTCCTCCCCATGAAAGTCCATTTCAGTCGGCTCGGAGCTCCTCCAGGTCCATGACGGTGAGATCCAAGCGTCTGCATGCTACATGGGCTGAAATCCAGAGGTGGGAGGACAAGTGAGAAAGCAAACGAGGTGACTTTCCTGCCTTGGGACAGGTGAAGGACACCAAGGAAAGTCAGCCCCACGGCTCCATACGGGGACTGCAGTGAGGGAAGAATTGGAGCTCTGAAGTCAGAGTGGGATTCGCACCCACTGGGAAGCAGGTTTCCCAAACAGTCCTTGCACAGGAGTTTCCTAAAGCTCACTGTCCTGACTGCACGTCTCAGAAGTACCTCAAGAAGGAAGTGCATGGAAGGGGATGCTGTCTGTTTTGTGGTAGGATGTGCGAGGTCTCTCGGTGCCATCCTGCGCTGGTGTCCTGGGCTTGTCTGGCAGGTGCCTGTGAACTGAGTGGCTTGAGAACACAGACTGTCTTTTCTCACAGTTCTGGAGTTCTGAGACAGGCACTTCTTCCAGCTTCGGGCTTCTGTAGCTGGGGCTCTATCACGCCAACGCTGCCACTCTGTTCAGCTGGCTTCTCTTGTGTGTCTGGGTCTCCTCTTCTGCCTTTGTTGGGCAGGGGACGCTGGAGCTGAGACAAGTTCTCAGATAATCCAGGACAGTCTTAAACTCATTATGTAGCCCAGGCTAGCCTTGAACTCCTGATTCCTCTGCCTCTACCTCCCCAATTCCCTACCATGCTCAGCTTCCTCTTCTGCTTCTGAAGAGACTATGTCAACCTCCCCCAGAGAGCAGAAGGATCTCATCACTTTTTACTGAGTAAGGTCATGTGCACAGGTGGACCACCATGCAGGACATTGACTATAATCCCTCACCCACGGCAGGAGCAAGGTGAGCTGAGTGGCGAGGATAGCTCAGAGTCCAGCTCCAGGCCGCTATCTTTCCCTGCTGCACTGGAAACCATGCTCTACCAGAAGTGTCCTGTGGCTCTGGAAGGCTCTGGAAGGCTCTGGAATGCCCTGGTCATTTGTGGCCTGCTGTGGGGATAGGAGGCTCAGCACTGTCCACTCACCAGCACGTTGACGGTGCAGCTCATGCGGTTCTCCTTGTTCTCGTCATGCATGATGGTCCTATAGTCCAGGAGCCGCTCCATCAGCCTCACCACCAGCTTCACGAACGTCTCCCCCGTCTTGGCGAGGTACTTATGTTTCCTGCAGTGCTCCAGGAGGCTGCAAGAGAATTCCACACACCTTGTTAATCACACTTGGGAAGAAAAAAAAAAAACTCAACTCGATGTGCAGTTTTAAATATTTTCCATGATTAACACATTTTAATTATTTCTGAACCACAAAGTTCATTGTAGTCTAATTACGGTCTTTCTGCCTCTGTCCTGACATAAATCCCACTGCGAATCAACACTTACATCTTATCAAATAACACTTTGTACTGCTCGTCTCCTCTGCCTCCTTCTACTTCATGATCCAGCTTGGTGATGATCTCATTTTCAAACTATAATTAAACAGAGGAAGCGTAAATAATCAACATGGCGTACATTTCACTCGACAGCATGAGCATCAACAACGTGTACCTGGGTGACCCGCTGCCTTTGAAGTTTGGATTCATTAGGGGACCATGTCCTGAGTCCTGGCTGGCCACCAGCGACTCCAAACCCCACAGGTGTCCTCCACTGCCTCTGCTGGTTAACAGAGCCTCATCACGCATGTTAGAATAGCGCACATAAGGAGAGCAAGACAAGGAAACCCAGGGCGACAGACTCAAGCAATGACATAAAAAAAGTCAAACTTCATCTCCATGAACAAGCAACATCTGAGACAGTGTGTGGCTTCCTGGAACGAACAGATGGCATTCCACTTGCCAGCAGAGTTTTTGGCAATCTGAAAACATCCACGGGCCACTTCACTGCCATTCTGTGACAGATCTCAGTGAAATATCTTACTCAGGTTGAAACAAGATGATTAAAAGCAAGAGGGGAACTGTCCCTACAGAGAGATCTGCAGCTCCCTCAAGTTGCTCCATCTCCAGGCCCGTCCTCCACTCCCAAGGCTTCTGATTGATGTCTTCTCAGATCCTTGCTTTCCAAAAACCTTGAAATTCCAGAGAGTTGCAAATTCATGAAATGTTTCTAGGACAGACCAGGCTGGAAATAACAACCAGGCCATGAAGAGTATGTTCTCCCATGCCTTTTCCTTACTGATTCCAGCCACATGACCACCCAGATCATGAGAGGCCTAGGCCTAGGGTTGCCAATCCAGGTGTGACAGGCGACACTGGTGCCCTTAAAGATGGAGACACCCCCCACTAAACTGAAACGAAGATGTGCACGGGAAAACCAGGGAACAGGAGAACTGAACTCAGGTTTCCACAAGCAAGCACTTCATGTGTGGATGAACAGGTCTCCAGGGTCCCTTTAAAAGTTGCCCAGGTGAATTCCTGGGGATTTGCTGGCTAGCCAGTCTAGTCTAATTGGCCAGCACTAGGCCAATTAGAAAACAGAAAAAAGGTTGATGGCATTCCTGAGTGTGATGGTTAGGTTTTGTTGTCAACTTGATCTTTTTAATTATCATGGGTATGTCTCTGAGAATGTTTACAGAAAGGCAGCCTCTCAGCAAGAGGCAGGATGCAAAGAAGCTCAAAGAAGCTAGAAGTAAACATCCTTTCCTGTGTGGGCAGTGCAGGAAGGAAATGCCAGAGACTCAGGAAGCCATTAAGTCTGGGAAAGGGTTGTAAGACCCCAACCTAAGGCTATATAAAGGGGAAGAAATTCTCTCCTTGGCCCTCCAGCCTGTTCCCTGGTTTGTGTGTGTGGTGTAGGTGATAGGTTTTTCTCTCTGCTCAGACCTGTGAAAGAGGGTCAGCCTCTTTCACTTCTATGAGACGTCCCCTGGATCTGTACCTTGAATAAATCATTTCCTCCCAAATTGTGCCTGGTTTGAAGATTCATCCCAGTGGCCTGTGGCTGACTATGACACTGAGGAACCACACCCAAGGTTGTCCTCTAGCCCAGCCCCCCCCACACAGTACACATGAAACATGCAAGTACACATGCACACACACACATACACACAATACAGAGTCTAGGTCCAGTCGCCTGGGTCTTGGCCACAATACCCAAGTCCTTATGGTGATTTGGACCCCATGAGGATGCAGCCATGAGAACAAGTCTTTCTCTCCAATGGGAACTGCTATATTCCATGGTCTAGGACTGAGCGGAGAATTTTCTTGTGAAATGAACATGCTACCCCATGTGCAATTAACACATAGGTTGGGACTTAAGTTTGACAGGACTGGGAAGAGTTTAATATGTCAGTAAAGGAGTGGGCTGGTGGGTGCCGAAACATGCTCTCCAGTTGGCTCTCTGGGCTTTGCTGAGCCAAGGCGTGATCATGGTGCATCCAAAGTGACAGACTCAGGGCACTGTCTCCTGCGTGGGAGGTGTGAGGTGCTGCTGTTGCAGATGGCAGCCGATGGTGGATTCTTGGGAAGCAGAAAGCAAATCCCAGGAAGAGTCCTCCAGGCTGATCCAGACTCTCCTGCCCTCAAATAAGACACCCTGTCCCCAGAACTGCAGGTGAAGCCCAAACCTAAGATAGGCCAAGGAGGGTGGATATGACACAGCACCACGGAAGGGCTGTGCAGCCCACAGTGAACTTGGCATTTGTGGGCTCATCATTCTCTTCTTGATTTTCTCACTCTTTTCTCCTGATGAATACCATTTTTTCGGTTGTTTGGATAGGACACTCAGGGCTTTTTAGAAACACAAAGTTGACTCCATTGAAGAAAAAGACTGACTTCTTTTTTTCCCCTCTAACATGGAGTCTCAAGAAATTGACTTTTGCTGAGAAATGACAACCTTTTGCTACTCGCCCACTACTCTGCTCTTTACAGAACAGATTTCATCAGCGCCCTTTCATTTTAGACTCTAGCACAGACAGGCCTCTTGCAGCCAGCCCCAAGGTGGCAATTCAAGGCAATCCTCTCTTTCAGGGAACAAGGATTGGGACATCAGAGACCAAATGTGTGACAAGAGATCACATTTCAGAACAAATCACTGAGAGAAAACAGGACTGGATTTCATTTAAACATGATTCCATGCCACACATTTAATGAATCCTTACAATTGGGCAGGTATAGAGAATGCAGAAAAGTACATTTATCCTAACCCAGATAACCACATTCACAACTGGTCACCTCTCCTCAGTTGGAACATGCTGGAACATGGGTTCTACTTTATGAAGACAGCATGCTTTCTCTGCTCCCACATAAACCTAGCCGTCACAGACACTGACAACGAGAAAGCATCCGCCGCCTACCAGATTTTGACTGGTGAATGTAATGTTTTCTAAAAAGAGTGGATGAATGATGAGGACCTCCGAACATAGACAATCCTAATTTGACTAACCTCCAGTCTAAAGTAAGGGCTTCTTCACACGGACACTGGCAACCTAGCACTGCCTATCAGCGAGGATTCCACACCAGGGCTCTGTAGGCAGCCTCTCTTCTCGGGAGTCTTCATTCATATTTACAGAATCGATTTGCTGGTGTGGTGTGAACTGTTATCATAATCAGAATGAAGCTATCCTGTCCCAATAAACTGGAGCTAGTTCATTTGCCAATAGAGCAGGGATCGTTTTATGAGGGCCATGCTCATTGCTCCTTGGCAGCACGCAGTGTGATGTGCAGCAGGGTTCTCTGCGGCTAGGATAAAATTAGCACCCGTTTATTGTGCTACTCAAAGGTGGCAGAGACTCACTGGTAATAAGCAAGATCGTTATATTTGCCTCTCCTTTCTGAATCACCAATATTGCTTGAAAACTATCCACAGGATATCCAACTTAAAACAGTGTCTCAAAAGACTCTGATCCCAGCAGCCCCTGAAGGACGGGAAATGTCAGAGGACATCAACAAAGGCATTTGGGAGGGGGGCCTTTAAATTGGAAGTGATGGAGCAGGGGCACTGGCGTTTTGAATTCAATTAACTGAGAAGAGAGCCCTGGCTTCCTGGACTCACTGCAGAAGTCAACCACGGGCGACTGGACACCATTTCCGAAGCCAGTGATAATTCACTTGGGATCACAGTGATTGTTTTGGAAGAAATAACATTATTACCACAATGTGTTCATGCGGGTGTCAAATCAGGCCTGCAGCACAGGTTCCTGGGCCCTTATATACGGACCCCAGAGAAACCTTTGCCCAGGGCTCCCTGCATTCAAGAAAACACGATCCAAGGACACTGGGAGGTAGGAGTTTGGCCACTTCCTGGACTGAGACAGTAATGAGGAAACAGACCTTTGTCTTTCCACCTCGAGGTGAAATGGGCCAATCTGGTGGAGCCAGCTACCCTTTCTCATTGCATTTACCACAGAGTCTGAGACAGAGAAAGATGGCAGACAGAATCTGGGGTGGGGCGGGACCATGACCTAGAAGAAGGTTCAGCACAGACAAGCTGGCACTTCCCTAGCTCCCACAGGGACATGCTCAGAGTGATCGCTCCTCCAACCTAACACTCAGCCTGTGCTCAGACACATTCATATTCTTTATGTATCTTGCAATTCCTCTTCTTAACCACTCTGTAAACTTAATTACACACATCTCTGGTACTCCATCCCACATCCTAAACCCTTACATCCTCCTCTGTCTATTGGGCAGGTAACTCCTTGACCTGGAATCTTATGAGAAAAACTCAGAGCCTAGAGACTCCAAAGCTGCACACATGGAGTGGCCTGGCAGGGCTCTGTCTGCTGCCTGGCTACAACACCTTGCCTTCACCTGTGATACAGCTGAAGGAGGGACTCTTGGCTGTGCACGATGACAGTGGACTCTGGGAACAGGGCATCAGAGAGAGTCGGCTTGATTTAGTTGAGATTATGGGAGTTAGAGTGTCAGTTGGCTAGAAGGCTTTGAAGAATAGAATTCTATCTAAACAGAAATCCCGGAGTCAAAGGTATGGATGTTGAGATCCCTCAGTCCACCTTTGGGTCCAAATTCATGAAATCGAAGCCTCATTTTTGTGCCATGTTTTCTCTCGAAACACCCGAAGCAATAAGACCCAGTATTACTTTGAAATGGAAAGCACGTATACACACACCAACAAATAAACCTCCTGATGAATTAGAGAATCAACAAGATAAAATTGTCACCAAACTTATTCACATTCATATTACAGTGCAAAATATATTGGCCTTACCACCAAGTGGCAGAACTGCCAGCATCCGCTTGGGTTATTCAATTATTTGCTTAAGGTTACTGCATGGGCTGTAGGCAGAGATTATTCAAACAGGAACTCCGAAACTTGAGGACACCAAGATTACTCATGCTCTAATATTGTTCCAACTAAATGGGAATTTCTGGAAGTTGAGGAGCAATTTACCCAGCATCACAAAGATGACATAAAACAGCTCCATGATTGAAAATACGATTTTGCTGTGAGCCTTTCCCATTCCCTTTGTATTAATGGGATATGGCGCATCTGGTCATTTGCTGCAATTCTCAGCTGTTAGCTCTGTATTTTCAAAAGGCATAACAAATGGAATTCTTTGAAAAGATGTCAGGAGAGAATTTAAAACATGGTTTAAAAAAATGAAATACAATCCAGCATGAGGCTGAACTGTGTGTCATGTATCTGGAAGGCAGAGTCGGTGTCTAGGTGTGTGCCAAAAGGAGCATGAAGACGTGGACCCCTTCCCACCTCTCCCAGGTGGAGGAGGATGGGGACACACTGCAGGATGGCTCGAGGTGATGCTGCAGTGAGAGGGAGCGAGGGATGTGTCCTGGAGGAGCCGTGGGCCGATGGCGACAGTGGGAGGGAACCGAGATCACTGAGGCGGCTTAGAAGGGAAAGAACCAGGCGCCTGGACTGCTAGAAGCACTCAGAGATGAAAGAGATGAGAAGTGACACGTGTGTAGCAGGGGATGTAGAAGCCTGGTCAGAGAGCCTTCATCAATGGCAACTGGCAAAGGGTGAGCAGGGGCCATTGGCACAACAGTGAGCCCCAAGCTGAGATTCTTGCCTCCATGCTATGTGGAACCCCCATAACACAGGAGCCAAGAAGGAGTCAGCCAGTGGGGTTTGGGATCAGGAAGAGCTCTTTTGAGCCAACATTGTCTTTTTCCAATGGGACACAAATCTGCTGTGCTGTGAACGGCAGCCATAGGAAAGTATGCTATGTGTAGGTATGTATAGGTGGAAGGGAACTCTGAAAGAACCAAGGCTACTCATGACCAGGTCCTCCTATTTCATAAACTTCTGCCTCACGCGAGATCTTCCACACTGGATCAGATCAACTCTATGGCTTGCAGCCCAGTCCCTGCACAACCTAATCCTACACAGGGGACTTCCTAGCTTTAGATACCTTTAGTCTACAGGCATTTGTGGGTTTCCCTGCCTCCCTCATAAGAACCTTCAAGGCAATCAAGCTGACTCAAGGCATGGACTGATACCCTGCAGAGATAATTCCCAGCTAATAGCAGACATAGCCTCGGGATGGATAACTCCATGCCCTCACATCCCAGCACCGTGAGAGCCTGGCCACCGCAAGCATGCTGGAGAGGCAGCACAGGGCAAGGGCATAGCCATCCTGAAGGCAAGTTTCTGCTCTAGTGAAAATGGACACAAGAAAGAATTCCATTCTTGTGGAAATTTAAGGGAAAGAACATTCTAAAGAAATACCCCCCCTGCCCCCTCAAAAAAAGCTGGGCATGGTGGTGCACACTTTTAATCCCAGCACTCTGGGAGGCAGAGGAAGGAGGATCGCCATGAGTTCAAGGCCAGCCTGAGACTATATAATGAGGTCAGCTGGGGCTAGAGTGAGACCCTACCTGGAAAAACCAAATAATAAATAAATAAATAAATAAATAAATGAGGCTCTAATAGCAGGTCCAAGCATCTTTGGAAAAATCATCTCTAACACATTCTCCTGAGATCCCAGTTGTGATTAGTGACAGTTCAATCAGGAGTCAAATGTCAGGTATCCTTCCTGAACCCAGTAGATCCCCTCCCCACTCCAGCTGTTAAGTGATGGGATCTGGTCACTGTGAAAATCCCCCTGATGGCAGCATTTTCACGGCTCCACTGGGGATCACAGAGCAGTCTGTAAGGGAAAAAAAGCTGCATCATACCATCAAAACACTAAAGTTTTGTAAAAACAAAAAGCCCTAATGTCTTCCCTTCACTCCATTGGGTTTGCACATCTGCTGGAACAGTGGAAGCAATTTAAGTCCTCGTTGATGTGACTAATCAGGTTAGATAATTGCATTTGTGGTGAATTAGTTAAACAGCAGCCAACCATCTCTGTCCCAGCAGCTCTTGGATAGAGAGGCAGGCCGGCCTGCAGTGCTCTGGAGATTGCCCATACACAGCCAGGACCTGTTTACAGACACTGTCTACAAGCCAGAGGCCAAGGCTTCTGCTTTAGAAGAGCCAATAATAGAGGACCAGTCCGAGTGAGAAAAGAAGGTGCTAGAAAGATAGAGCAAGTCACACAACAAATGTTGAGATCCACAAGAGCCCTGGCGTGGAGCGCTGCTGATGCAGATGGAGGCTGGCAAGACTGAGTGGCAAGTCTTCCTCAGCCAAAGTCTTTAAAGGCCAGGAGCAAGGGAAGTGTCCTCTTTATCAAGGGATGAGGACATAAAGAGAAGGAGGGAATTTGGCTCAGATGACTGACTGCCACGCCTTCTTTCTGGAAGGCTGAAGAATAACACTGACTTGTTTCCCTTTCCATGGGAACAGACATTCACAGAAGAGATTTGCTACAGTTTAAACCCTGAGTGTTTTCTCAAAGGCCCTCGTGATAAAGGCTTGATCTTCATAATAACGCTTTTGGGAGATGAGATATCTCAGAGAGGAAGGGTCTATCTAGTGGGAGGTGGCTAGGTCACTGGGAGTGTCCTCCAGAAGTCTAGGGGTCCCCAGCACGTCCTCCCTCTCATTTCTCCTCCTGGCTCCGAGGTGAGTACTCTGTCCTGCCTAACTCTCCTGCTGCCTTGTTAAAATTCTTAAAACAACAAGTAAAACTGATCATGGATAACAGGAACCTCCCAAACTGTGTTGCAAATTAAACCTTTTCTGTTTGCAAGTTGGATAGCTCGTCTATTTGTTATGATGAGAGAAAGCTGGTTAACATTTTTTTGCGTGTGTTTAGTATGAATGGTGTGGTGTATGCACTGTATGTGCAGATGTGTGAGCCCTGTGTGTGTGCATGTAGAGGCAGAGAAGAATGTTGGGTTCCCCCCTCCCTCACTCATCCACGTGTTTTATTCTGATGGAGTCTCGCACTGATTTGCAAGCTTGCTGTTTTCATGAGTCCCCAATGACTCTGCTCTCTGTACTCTATAGGATGGGGGTTATAAGTGTATGTGGCCATATCCAGCTGCTTAGGTGGGGTGGATGCTGGGTGTTGTGGTCAGCTTTCTAGTTGCTGCGCAGAAAGAACCCAAACAAAAGTGGCTTGTAGAGGAATGGGTTGATTTGGCTTATGGACTCGAGGGGAGACTCCATCCTGGCAGGGAAAATGATGGCATGAGCAGAGGGGTGGACATCACCTCTGCCACAGCACTGCAAACAGCGGCAGGAAGGTGTGCCAAATACTGGCAAGGGGAAGCTGGCTTATAACCCCCATAAGCCCACCCCAACCACACAGCTCTAGTGAGATTCTAATTCCCGAATTGCCATCAGCTGAGGATCGATCTCTCAGAACACATTCATTTGTTTGTGGGGGACACCTGGATCAAACCATGATACTGGGGAATTAACTGAGGTGGTCTTGGACCCTCTCAGGCCCTGGAAGGAAGTGTTTGACTTACTGAGCTATCTCTCCAGCCCTACAAGATTATTTTGTTTTTACAAGTTTTATGTGTCTTTTTTGGCCTTCAGTGTACACAACATGGAAACCCAGCAGTGAATTTTAACCAAAAATCCTGGAGTACCCGACCACACTCAGCCAGCTACTCTCTCTCTCTCCTGGGTCTGTGTCTTCGCAGTTGGGTCTTATTTACCCACATCTAAGTGAGGCATGTTGAAGCCAGTGAATTGCTTGCAGTGTGAGACAGGATTCACCATGTGTAGCTAGTTTGTGGAATTGCTCAAAAAGCCTCATTTTCTGGAAAAAACACATGGCAGATTTTGAATGCCATAGTCAAGCAAAGTGTTTAGAGTGGAAGCAAGCTCTTGGCTCCCATTAACTTCCTATCATTTTCCAGCCTGCGTAAAGGAGAGCTCTTGAAGCATTTCCTCAGGAGAGGCCTGGGAGAGATTTTGCAGCTACTAGAAAATGGCAAAAGACATGGGAGCCGAAAAGAATGCGAGGAAGAAGGAGAATTCAAAACCTATTCTCATTCATCTTAATTTCAGCCACCCTCGACCTTTCTTTTGACCCAAAAACTACTTTTAAAAAATGATAAATGCTTTAAATGGCTTTTGATTTTAGTTTTTTCTGGGCTAGCGACATTTATCTAAATAAATACGTTTTCCTCCTTTACCTGACTTTTAAATCTAATAGCAGTTTTCGCAAAATCTTTCTTTGTGTTTGACTCATATAAAATTTTTTAAGTCAGATGAGTGTTCTCCCTGGGAAGAAGGATCTTACATTATAATTTGTAGTTTTAGCAAGCTGGTGGTGACATTGAGACCAGGATTCAGAGGCGATGGCAATGGAGAAGGTCAAATATTATAGCAAGAATATCTAACGATTATCAATAACATCAGAAATTACAAAAGCATTTTGAGTCAATAATTGCATTTTGAGGCTGCATATTGGGAAAACTTTGAACATGAACACAAGCTAGGTGCAGGGATTGTGCTCAGAACACAATAGGAGAAGCCACAAGCAGCCTCGATGTTCAACTTAGGAGATGGAGCCAGAAAAATGAGTCTATTTCAGAAACTGTGAAGGCCCCCATTAAAATCCTGGTTTCTAAAATGTAATCAAGAGGTGAGAAGTCGAAAAATAATATGACTTTCATACATTATCATAATAAATAAATTAGAAAAGCCCAGACAGAATATTTTTACAGAATACACATGTCAAAGCCTGGTGTGAACCAAAGAAACAAACAGCCCTTTAAAAAGTGTGTTGTCTTCAACATGGCGAAACCTAAGTGTGAGGAGAGAGAAATGAAGGAAGGGGAAAAAAAGAGGAAAGGAAAGGAAGAGAGAGAGGGACACTACTTTAAACCCTCATCCCTGTACAACTTCTACGTTAGGGAAGTTAGGAAGCTTTCTCTATGTCTAACATTAAGATAATATAAGAATAATAACCACTGGAGCTGGGGAGAGGTCAAAGGCACTTGCTTGCAAAGCCTACCAGATAGGTTCAGTTCCCCAGTATCTATGTAAAACCAGGTACACAAAGTGGTGCATTGCCTGGGGTTTGTCTGCAATGGCAAGAGGCCCTTACACATCTATTCTCTTCCCTTCCTCACCTTCTGTCTTAAATAAGTAAATAAATTAGAGATATTTAAAATAATAATCACAGCCTGCCATGGTAGCTCACACCTATAATTCCAGCATTGGGGAGGGTGAGGTAGGAGGATTGTCACAAGTTTCAGGCTATCCTGAGCTACACAATGAGTTCCAGTCCACAAAGTCCCTAGCATAGTGCCTGGCACTGAGTGCCTATTGGTGGACATGGCTCTGGGTCTCCTAGCTGCATGAGGACAGCCTGCAGAGCCCCCCCCCCCCCCCCCCCCCCCCCCCCCCCCCCCCCCCCCCCCCCCCCCCGCACCTGCTGTGCACTGCACACTCTGCAGGCCAAGTGCAGTGTACAGCCTGAGCATGACCGTTTCCCTGGGTTTGATCCTTGAAGTTGGGGATGGCACTCCCAGAATAAATAGGACTCATTTCCTTTTCCCTCCAAGGTGAGCTCTAAACCCACTGCACCCATGTAACACCTGGCTGGGATATCAGTTTCTCTTTTGTCCTCTGATCCCCTGGGTGGGTTTTAGAAGCTGACTGTTGATGGTTTGGTTTGAATCTGTTGTTATTGTCATTTGACAAGGTCCCACCCTTTAACCCAGGCTGGACTGGAACTCGGTCCTATTCTCAGTGTGCCTTTATCATCTTATACCCACTTCCTGTTCCAGTGTGAGCTCAGCATCTTACACATACTGTCTATGTGGAATTTCATTGTACAGATACACTTAAAAGGAGAAAGGCCAAGGCTTTAAATTTTAAAATAACATAACTCTATAGAAATGTCTACTTAGTAAGAATATCAGGAATAACATTCGATTCCACACGGACTGGGTACCAGGGCTCATGGAGAAGGGGGCTTTTATCTAGGGTTACGTCAACGTCCAGATAACAATCAGTGAGCAATAGTTAAAAATGAGAATGATCTTCTCTACCAAGAACACAAAAGATGGTAATTCCTTCACCACGGACTATCACACACTTTTCCTCTTTGAGCTGAAGGAAAGTGCTTTCATGTGAACAGCATCACCGATGAGTGTCTCCAGGGATTCAGCCTGTTCCCCCTCTTCCCCACGCGTACGTCCTCACCATTTGGAAGCTGCGGGTTGAGTGGAATTCACACTGCATCATGTCGAAGAAGATGGGGATAGTGGCTTTGCGCAGTTCTGTCTCGGGAATGAGTGTCATTTCTAATATTGGGCCAACCATTTCTGGAATGAACTTTATCTTGTGTTGACCTAGGAACACAGAAAGGCATCGTTTAAAAGTTAAAAAAGAAAATGTTCATCAGGGATTCAGAGAACAAAACACGGCAGATGCTGTGACTTTGAACAGGGGACTTCAGGGATGTGTTCCAATTCTTGCCTGCAGGCAAGGGTTCCCAGCGCACCCAGCCTTTGGTATAGGATGTGGGCTGAATTCTCAAGGATGTGAGGGAAGAGACTCAAACACCCACGAGCAATCCTCCCACCCACTATGTAGCGTTATAACTGGTTATAGAAGCCTGGGAACTGCCCAGTTTCCTCATCTGTAAAATGGGTTGAGCTGGTGCTGTGTGTATGCAATGAGACACTGCCTTCCTCTAGACCTGTCTCGTGATGTGTTTAGTAACGCCAGATAATATTCCCATACTTGTTTTTATTCACAGCTGTATTACTTGTTTGGTTTTGGAGAGGGTTGTCTGGCCTTGGAGGGCAGTTTCACAAGTAGACTCCTGTATCCCACAGATCAAGGGCAGCAACAGCCACCTGCCACCCCATCTGGGCTGAGCAGGATGGGGACTGTGAGTGTCAGCTTCCCACAAGTACAGGGAAAGCACAGATGGTCTCTTGGGGACTGTCTTTCTCCAAGATCCCATGAAAAAGAGATTTCCCCAGGGCACCTCTGTGGACACTGCAGTGATTTCTGTCATACTCTGAATGGCTGTGGGAAAAGCCCCACAAAGGGCAGCCAGTAGCATATTAGCATGGAGCTACAGAAGCAGGAGCCATTCTCCTACCAAGGGCCACTGTTACACATTACAGGAATGTGTTCAAAGAATGTGCTATTCTATCAATCTCACTTCCATCTAGATAGTGGCCTGGAAGTCTGACCAATAAGTTCCAGGGATCTGCCTGTGTCTGCCTCCCCAGCTCTGGGGTTACAAGCATTTACTACACCTGGCTGTTTTTGTTTTTTGTCTTAAAAAACAAAACAAAACAAAAAACATGGGCTCCAGGGATCAAACTGAGGTCCTCATGTTTGCAAGGCAAGTACTTTACCTATTAAACTATTTCCCTAACCCTTGTCCAGATACAATTTATTAAATAATTCTAGAAAATGTTTGTCAAAATTTTTTAATCAAAACAAATAATGTAATTCAGATGTGACTGAATGCACTCAGCTACTCTAGAGCCCAAGGCAGGGGGATCACTTCAGCCCAAGGAGAGTGAAACCAGCCTCCCTGGGCAATGTTGCAACAACCAGTCTCAAAACAACCAGATAAACGAACAAAACAAAATAAGAATCACAGCTGTACATAGTAACAAATATGATAATCCATCTGAGACACCCCCGAGGAAAGCATCCTGGTCCCATCGCATGCTCGTGAGAGCCTCCAGACACAGCCTTATTCTCAACCCCACTTGGTAGATGAGGAAACTGGGTGGTTCCTGTGTTACTCCGTGAGCCTTTCAGAGAGAATGGAGGAGCTGGGTGTGACCAAGGCCTGGGACTACCAAGTCTTGGCTGTAACCTCATCAACTGATCCCCTCCCTGCCTGCTGGTCCCAGGATCTCTGTGAGGTCCAAGAGCACTGCTCACAGCTCCACAACAGGACCAGGGTGACTAAGCATCCACAGCACTGCTTGTTGAATTGACTCATGGTAACAGAGGTCAGCAGGCTGCCACGAAACCCTCTGCCTTCCTATAGGCACCAGAATCTTGTCTTTTGTACTTCAACCGTGTGGTTTTTGAAAATTAATTTTTTTAAAGTTACACTCTTATATTTTCTCTTCCCCTTTCCTTTTTCCCCAAGGGCTCTCCTCGGTGGGGTTATTATTATTCACTGTGGATTAATGAAGGCCTCAGTCAATCAAAGCTGACAATTCAAACTACTATACCCAGCAAAACTGTCCCTCATAATAGAAGGTGAAAGAAAAACTCGTCACAATATAAGCCAGCTTTATGAATATAAGAGCACTAAGGTAGCCTTACAGAGAATACCATATGGAATACTTCCATGGCAACCTTGGCTGTGCTTCTGTGGGCCTCTGACTTTGACCCAGGGAAGCACTGACTCAGAATCCCAGGGCTCAGTGCTCGCTTTGGCAGCACAATACTAAAATTGGAATGATACAGAGAAGATCAGCACGGCCCCTGCACAATGATGACACACAAATTCGTGAAGAATCCTAGGCTCAGCAGAGAGGCCCCAAGTGGACCCCTGGGTGGGAGGCACTTTCTTCCTGCTTTACGAGGGTTTTGCTGACACCGTTCCACACTTCAGCAGTGGTTTCCATTTCCCTGGGCTGTGTGGTCTAAGTTCCCAAGGTCTTGGGGAAGACAAGTCAACCAGGAAAGCAGAAGACCCCAGCTGCACCCTCCACACTCCCTTTCCACCTGCATGCGGTGGCTATTTCTACATCAAGATGGGGCCTGGTTTTACTGAGGGGATTTAATGAAGCATTTTGGAGGTCTTCCCAGGTAGAGGTCTTTCAGGATTCTACCCTCTCATCTTCCACTTCAGAAATCTTTGTCTTTGTATCACCGCAGCATAGCTAATATCATTTCATTGCCCACAGATAACAGAAGAATGCACAAGAAATTATATGCTTGAGTGAATTATTTGTGACATTTTCTTATTAACACCAGCAGCTTATCTGGAGTTAATCAATCTTATTAATACTCTGATATAATCAGGAAACCTGGTGCTCTACAGAACTGAGTTATCTTCCCAACTCAGCAAATGCAGATATCTGTGAAGAGAATCATTAAGCACATTTGTCTGTTCTAAATAATTACGCATAAGAAAATAGAGCCGTCTCAGAGCCCAGAAAAATTTTCATGTGGGGGACACGTGTACCAAGTGTAACTTCCTAAAAGGAACCTGAATTTAACGACAATCCCCTTTTCAACTTTTACTGAATAATCACATCTTGACTAAGCCCAGCATGAGTCTCATCACTTCGCAAGTGCTTAATGCTTCCGAAAGACACGCGATGGCTGTGAAGGGTTCCCCTGAAAACACCACGATGCTCAGTTTCCCAGGTGACACTTTTCTTGTATCATGTCAGAGCCAATGCTTCAGAAAACAGGCGACCGTGACAGTGAGTTGTTCATCAACCACAATTTAAGTGCCATAAATTTCCATCTGTCACCCTCATCTCTTTCTTCCTCCCAGCTGGGAGGATCCTATAAGGCAGGGGACAAGTGGCTCATGTATGGCCACTGGAAAATAAGTTACAAAAAATAAGGGTGGTGTAGCCATTGATCAGTGCCCTTCCCTGTGGTACAGAGAACACACTGGGCTCGGAGCAGCCTGAGCCCTTTAAACAGTGACCCCTGGGGACTGAACTGTCACAGCCCTTAGTCCCTGCAGTGAGCAAGGTGAATGAGATGAGTGATGAGGTCTTCTGCTGCTCATCTCATCTTTTGTGTAGTTAATTAGTTAATTCTCACCCTGTAGTTTTCCCCTAAACATATCTAGCTCAGTCTAATGATGAACATGGGGGTGGGCTGCTGAAAGTCAAGGAGACTTCGGCCTTGTAGATGTAAAGAAAAAGACGATGCTCCTTTCTTTTGCAGGAAAGAAAACCAACCAATCATTAGGGCACAAAGCAAACATTCCACCTCCTGTCTCCCCAGTCCTGTGAGATCTGCCAGGAGTAGGAGTGACGCCATGCTTTCTCTGGAAGCCATGTCTTTCCCAGTCAGCACCCTTCTAGTCTCTCCACGATCACTTCACAATGACCAGTGTTCAGGACTCTGGCCATTCCACGTAGGCTTCTCGCCCAGAAAACTGCCTACCTTCCATCACCCAGGCAAACTGCTCAAGGCTCACTGTGCAGTATATGGGTTTAATGAAGTCACGCAGTTTGCCTAGTTCCCAAAACACTGATGAAGGGACTGTGCATGAAAAATATCCCAAGCCAAACAGGGCCAAAGAAGGTCTCGCTGTACGTATATTTGTTTTGGCCAGATCTGGATGGATAGTACGTGTTAGTTCCCAAGTATTGGATGTAATCAACAAATGGCTGTGGCAAGAGAGAGAGAGAGAGAGAGAGAGAGAGAGAGAGAGAGAGAGAGAGAGAGAGAGAGGAGATGAGGTGGCTCTGCAGGCTGCCTCCTCAATTAAGCTCTTATGAATAACAGGGGAATTGGGTAAATAAACACATTCCCTCTTTTTACTTTTGAAAGAGAGTCGGCTTTTATTATTCCTTTTCTCACTTGAAACCTGCCAGATTATGAAGGGCAAAAGCCTCTGTCCCCAGGGAGCGATGAGGGCCTTGCCTGCATTAATATCAAGTTCAGAGACCAGGCTGTGCATGGGGCGCCATCTGAGAAGCTCATCTCACCAGGCCACAGAGCATGGAAAGGGCTCAGGGGAGACACGGTATGGGAGGCTCTGGGCGCAAGGCCTTGTGGTGTGGCAGGTGACTAATTCTAAAGTGATAAATATATCTGATCTGACTTCGGTTTTTCTTTCTTGGCAGAGCTGGCTCTGTGTTTCTGCCAACATATTCCCAAGTCTGTGCCTATTAAAAGAGAAAAAAAAAAAAAACCACAAAAAAACAAGAAGCCGTGTGGAAATAGGTTCTGTAATCCCAGGACAGCGAGACTGGCAGCCTGAAGCTGTAGAACGAAAGCCTGCACAATGTCACTGGTAGAAAGGCTTGAACACTTGAGGCCCTTGTCGGAAGGGTCTGGGCTGCCCATGGCGACAGGGCAGAGCTGGGCTGAGGTTATGCTTAGGGTAGAACCCCTAGACAATAGAGAATTGATAAATTATTTCTTGTGTTGTGTGTG
>PVHP010009436.1:0-50411 GCA_004024765.1 Zapus hudsonius | reverse complement strand
TTTTTGCTCTCTGCTTGTGAAAGAGGAGCAGCGTCTTTCACTTTTATGGGACTTCCCCTGGATCTGTAGCTTGAATAAATCGTTTCCTCCCATAAACTGTGCCTGGTTTGGAGATTCATCCCAGCAGCGTGTGGCTGACTGCGACAGAGCCATTAGCAAGGGAATGAAGCTGCATAGTACCAAGAGAGTGGCGGAAGGGAAGGGGAGCTGCCTCTAGTTACACGTGTTGTTTTAGTGCTTCTTCACAAAGAGAAACAAAAGGAAGCTGTGGTAGTTTGAATGCATGTCCCCCATAGACTCGGGTGTTTTATTAAAGCTTGTAACTTGGGTCTCAGGCCACCTGGCTGGGGGCATGTCACTGGGAACAGTTCTGAATTCCAGCCTAAAGGTATGCAGAGAGGTTTTGCTCTCTGGCTGTGCTTGCTTGTGGTGCTGGCTGTTTGGTGGTGTCTCTCTGCTTGGATTGATGAATGGGAGCCAGCTTCTTCCTCCATTGATGGAACTTCGCCTGGATCTGTAAATTTGAAATAAATCCCTTCCTCCCATAAACTGTGTCTGGTTTGGATGTTCAGCCAGCAATGTGGCACTGACTTACAGGCTAAACTCACCCTCACTTTGAAAGATGCTCAAAGGCCCTGTGCATCTGCTCCACACAAGAACTTGTATCACTCAATATGCCGTCATCATCAACACCACTGTGTCTTGCTGATTCAGTCTCCAGCTCCTTTTCCTGAGATCTTGGGTCTGGAGGCTGGTTTTCTCTGAAAGGTAGGTCATTGTTTTCATATGCAAACATGCCAATCCACCCATGACAATAAATGACCATGAATTTTCTCTACAGACTGGAGGAAAACAGGGAATTAAACTATCAGATTAAATAGAAAGCAGGTTCAAGAGCAAGTGAGTACAAATCTCTCTCTCTCTCTCTCTCTCTCTCTCTCTCTCTCTCTCTCTCTCTCTCTCTGTTTCTTGTTTTGGCTAGGTTCAGTTAGACCTGTACTTTGACTTTTCATGTGTGGGTGTGAAACTCCCTGTCGGCAGCACAAATGATCAACTCTGGGTAGACATCTATGTTCCTGGAGTCTGATGATGAGATAAACAGAATGGAAGGCATTGGAATTGATTAAAGATCATATGGGAACAATCAATACAAGTTATACAACTGAGTCAGGATTCCAGTGGCCATGCAATATTGAAACAAAATGGCTGGTCAGTGTGCACTTCAGATGGGAATGTCATCCAAGTTTTTTCCTTCTGTGAATAATGCCACAAACAATTATAGAAAATTGACTTTATACCTGAATCCCCAAATGAAAGGGTAAAAGCTCCAGTCACCTGAGTCCCCAAATGAGTGTACAAACATTGAGGTGTAACATCAGCAAATCGTGTTCTTTGAAGCCATATGTCCATCTGCACGTGGGAAAATTCTGGATGCAAGAGGAAACTGAGGAGGAACCATCTGAATGGGGTTAACCCGAGAAGGTTTTTGCTCAAGATGGAGCTTCCATGCTTTTATGTAAATGAAGAAAGGTTGTCATGATGGGTGGGGGTGATTCCAGGTGCTGGATTCAAAGTACATCTCCCACCTTCAGCCGCTGGAAGCCCTGTGGCTCCAACTGGAGGTTTCTGGAAGGAAGAACTTATTATAAGTATTCTAGGCAGCTCAACTCCACAGCCTCACACAAAGTTCTTCCATCCTTCCTCCTTCCCTCCCTCTCTTCTTCCTTCCTTTTTGTGTTTTGTACACATGTGTGGTGTGTATACATTTCATATGTTTGTGGGTTCACACGTGTGTGGGCACATGTGCATATATGTGGAAGCCAGAGGTCAACATCCGGGGTTCTTCAGTTGTTTTCTACTGTGTTCTATGAGACAAGGTCTCTTGCTGCAGTTGGAGCTCACTGATCCGACTAGACTAGCTGCCCAGTGAGCCCCAGGATTTCCTGTCTCAGCTCTGCAGTTCCTATATAGGCATGTACTACGTGCCCGGCATTTTATGCCCTTACTGAGAATAAAAACTCAGGTCCTCATGATTGCTCAGCAAGCACTTTACTCAAAGTCCCTTGCTAAAGGGCCTTCTTTGGCATTAATTTTCCCCAAAGCTTTACATTAATGAATCAGTGTAACTGGTATGCATAGCTTTTCATTAAGTTTCTTTCAGTTGGGAAGAGCTAGTGTATTATTCTAATTCGATTAAATGCAATCAGTTATGAAGAAAGAGAACACTCCATTCATTCTCTTTTAGGACTTTGAATTATATCATCATATTTTCCTAATAGATAAAAGTCCTTTTGTTAACAGATTAGATGTGGACAGATGATTATTTCTGGTTATTTTGGGAGGATTTCCCCCTGCATTTCCTATTTGTTTGCATCTGAGGCACAATGTGAATTCTTGATCACAGATACTAAATGAGGGGAGCCACACCAGGAATCATAGAAAATGGCAGGTATCCCAAGATATTTTTATTTGGCCTTGGAATGTACGCGGATATTTACTTTTAAATATGAGAGAATGGTTGACATTCCAAAAATTTATTTCAAACCAAATTAAGAAGCCACACTGAGAAGACTTCATGGCACTGGAACTAAGAGGCTGTGTCCCAGCTCTCGGCCTGCCAACCTCAGTTAATTCCACCTTGCAGCTCACTTCACGCTGTGGAAAAGCATGAAGGACTCTCAGGCTCTCACGCTATTCTCTGCCAACTCTGCACTGAAGCAGGGAGGAATTGAAGAGACCAGCTTCAATAGGTTTCCTGAAGCAAACAGAGAGACTTTGAGTTCACACAAAGTTAAGCATTAATCCAGGGCCAGGGAGACAGCTCAGTCAGTAAGTGCTTGCCATACAAGAATGATGACCTGAGTTTGGATCCCCAGCACCCATGTAAAATCTGGGTGTGGTGACACGTACAGGCCATCCCATCTATTGGGTGGGGGGCAGTGGGCCCAAGACAGGAAGATCTCAGAACTTCATGGCAGCGAGTGTAGCCAAATTGGCGAGCTCCAGATTTTGTGAAAGACCTTGTCTCAAAAACCAGGCGGAGAGCAATTAAGGAATGCCACCCAAGGTTGTCTCCTGGTCTCTACACACACACATGTGCACATAGGCCATGCACACACACTTGTTCCCACGCACAAACTTATATGCACACACCACACACATACACATGCAGAAAAGAGAGTTAATCCATAAGCAGCCTTTTTACTAAGGTTGCAACAGAGCAACTTTCTGAGTGTAGGAGTCCCCATAAACTGATCCACCCCATTTATTATGTACCAGGCACTCTGGTTGTGACACTGGATATAAGATTGACAGACAAACTGAAATGGACTCAGCTGTCTTCACCCTCCTCTGCTCCTGTCTGTCCTTCCCTCACTGTGTGCTAGCCCCTCTGTCCTCTCTTGCTTTCTGAACCCCGCGTGCCTCACTGTTCTTGATCTTGAGCCTTTGTTTCAGCCTGGGCTCTCCCAGCACCCCTCTGATGGCTGACTTTCTCAAGGACTACTTTACACGAATGGACATGCACAGAAGACCCCAGCTTATAAGGTCAGTGGCCTTTTAATGTCGCAATTTCAAAATCCACTCCCCACCCTCCAGATCATGCTATCTATCCTCTGGAAGACAAACACGTGACCTGTGAAACGTGACGTGTGAAAAGCCACCATGACTGCCCATCCTTAGGCTAAAGAACCCAGAGACTGCGTCCTTTTTCTCTTCTAGCCAGCAGATAGCTTCGCCTTTTTCCTTCTTATAAATTGCTCTGCCACCACCACTTCCATGAGGCAGAGTTCCTGGCCTCCATAGTCACTGTGCAATAAAGCCTTTTCTTTCTATTAAAAAGAAAAACTGTGTGTTTTTGTGATGTATATATGCTCATGGATGTGGATGTAGGGACATGCACGCCACAACATGAACGTAGGGGTCAGAGGTCAACCTTGCCTTGTTTGAGGCAGAGTCTCTTGTTCATCACTGTGTTCTCCAGCTGGCCCACGACCTTCAGGATTGTCCCGTCTCTGCCTTCCTCCTCTCAGTAGGTCTGCTGAGATTCCAGGTTCATGCTATGGGCCTGGCTTTTGTGTGGGTCCTGGGGATCTGAACTTGCGTGGTATTTCAGTTTGTATGGTTGCATAACATCCTGTTGTGCAAATGTATCACACTTTTTTTGTCCATCCATTGATTGCATAACTTGGCTGTTGTGATTAGTGGTGTGAAAAACACGAGTGTTTATGTATATCGACTGCATGCTGGCTTTGATTCCTTAGGGAATATACACAAGATGCTATAGGGAAATTATATGGTTATCTTAGTTTTGTGGGGAAAGTCTACACTGATTTACATAAGGCTAAACTAATTTAAAATCTCATGTATCCCAGGCTGATCTCAAAATCATTAGGTAGCTGAAAATGACCTTGACCTTCTGAGCTCCCTGTCTCTACTTACCTAGTGGTTGAATCACAGATATCCATCACCAAGCCCAGTTTATGTAAGCTGGGGATTGGACCCAGGGCTTCACGTTTGCGAGAAGAATTCTATGAAGCTAAAGCCCCAGCCTGTTCACTTTTTCAGGCTGTCATGAAGAGATCGTGTTCCCGATTGCTTGTTCAGTATGTTCTTTATTGCAGGCAGAAAAGCTACTGGTTTCCTGCATCCTGCTGTCTTCCTGAAAGTGTTCATCATGCCTGAGAATTTTCTGGAGACTCTTTTGAGTCTTGTAAGTGTAGGGTTGCATCTTCTGCAAATAGAGTGACTTGGCTTTGCTTTTCCTATTAGTATCGCTTTTCTTTCTTTCTCTTGCCTTATTGTGCTGGCTAAGATTTCAAGTCCTTTGTTGAATAAGAGTAGTGGGAGTGGATAGGATGCCCTTGTCTCATTCCAGATTTAAGAGGAAATGAGTGAATTTATTTTTCCCCTATTCAATATAGGGTTAGCGATGGACTTGTCATATAGAGCCTTTAGTATGATCCTTCTAAACCCGCTTGCTTTAGGGATTTTATTATGAAAGGGTGCTTGATTTTGCCAAAAAGCTTTTTCTACATCTATTAAGACAATCATATGATTTTTATCTTGATTCAACTTATTTGCTATACTACATTTATTAGTTTTCATATTGTGAACCATCTTTGAATCCCTGGAATGAAACCAACTAGCTCATAGTTGTTTTCAGCTCCATATCGTTGGGATGAACATCCAAACCAGGCACAGTTTAGGACAGAATGACTGAGGAAGCTTCCATACATCCACGCAGAGAGAAACAACAAAACAGATGGCAAAAAAAACCCAAGAGCATCATCTGGGAATTGTCAGCAAGCAGCAGAGACCCCGCCAGAGCTCAGACTTCTCTTCGTACCTTCTGGCTGGAAGTCAGATCCGCCTGCAACACACCTTAGGGCTGGACCTCAGGATCTGCCCCCAGTGACACCTCCTCCAGCCAGGTGGCTGGAGACAAGCTTTAACAAAACACCTGAGTCTATTGGGGGATACATTCAAACAACCACAATAGTACATAAATAATACTTTTAATGTTGCTGAATTCAGTTCTCAAGTGATTTATTGGGGGAGTTTTGCATCTAAGTATATCAGTGATGGTTATAATTTCCTGGCTTGGTTGTGCCCATACCTGGCTTTAGTATCAGGTAATGTTGGCTTTATATACTAATTTTGAATGTGTACCTTTAGTCTCTACTTTATAGAATAGTTTAAAGAACACTGATGTTAGCTAGTTCTTTAAATTCTGGTAAAAATAAAAGAATCTGGTTGCGGTATTTATTAGTTTGAAGACTATTACAGCATCAGTTTCAATATTTGTTATTGATCTGCTTAGATTTTGAAAATACCTACTTGGTTTGATTTTGGTAGTACATATGTGTATAGAAATATATCTATTTCTTATAGCTTTTCGAACTTCACTGAACATAACTTTTCAAAATAATCCTTAATGATCCTAGGAAATTTTAAATTTCCTCCTTAACTAAGGAGGACTAATTATTCCAATGCATATTGTTCAATTTCCCTATGTTTTGTATAGTTTCTGCAGTTTCTCTTGCTATTGATTTCAGTTTTATTTATTTCTTTAATTCTATTTATTATTATTTTTTTTGAAGCAGGGTTTTATTTTAGCCTAGGCTGACCTGGAACTCACTCTGCAGCCCAGGCTGTCCTTAAACTCATGGCTATCCTCCTACCTCAGTTTCTTCAGTCCTGGGATTAAAGGCATGAACCACCATGTTGGGCTCAGTTTTATCAATTTTTGATATGATAAGATGTGAGAAGTTGTTCACTATTTTTTTGCATTTCTTATGAGTTGCTTTATGGCGCCAAATATGGTCTATTTTGTAGAAAAGTCCATGACCTGCTAAGAAGTATGTATTCTATAGTTGCAGAATATAATAGGATGTCTGGTGAGAATGTATCTAGGGTTCCTTTAATGTGTTGTCTGCTAAGTACATTTGGCATACAGGGTTCCTTTAGCTCTGATATTTCTTTTGTGACTTTTGTTTTCTTGGTCTGGATGAGAGTGGGACATTGGAGATACCCACTGTTACTCTATTGGGGCTGTCTGTCCCTTTATGTCCTGCCTTTGCTTAATGAAATTGAGTGCATTAATAGTCAGTGCATCCATTTACAGTCATAATGTTATCTTCATGTAATATTGTTTCAATATTTCCTTTGCAGTAACCTCCTTTGTCTCTTCTGACTAGTTTTTACTTGAGGTCTGGTTTGTTGGATATGAGTATAGCTATTCCTACTAAATTCCGTTTTCCATTGGCTTTTTAAAAAATATTTTATTTATTCATTTTCAAGCAGAGAGCTACAGAGAGACAGAGAGAGAAAGAGAGAGAGCACCAGGGCCATCACCTTGTGGGTCTGGCTTATGTGGGTCCTGGGGAATTGAACCCCGGGCTTTAGGCACTGGAGGCAAGTGCCTTACCGCTGAGCCATCTCTCCAGCCCTCCATTGGCTTGAAATACAATTTTCTATGCTTTTACTACACTTTCAGTCTCTATGTTTTGTCAGGGAAGTGTGTTTCTTACAGGTAGCAAATAGTTGGATATTGTTTTTAATCTGCTAAACTATGTGTTTTAATTGGAGAATTAAGACTTTATTTTTAAGGTTATAATAGAAAGCCATATACTCATTCTTAGCATTTTGTTGTTTTGGTAACGTTTGCTTTTCTCCTCTTCTGGTGGAATTTCTTCTTTCCTGCTGCTTATGCCTGCATTTTCTTTCAGGAATTGAAATGAATCATGCCATGGTCTCCAGGCTTTTAGAGTTGATGCTGAGTGATCTGTTCTTGTTCTGGTGGCATTGTTCTCATAAGTACGTGGATGCTTCTTTTCTATCACTTTCTGTACTCTTTATTCTGCACTCTTGGTGTTTTGAAAGTAGCGTGTAATGGGAAGGTTCTTTTCTGGTCATGTCTATTTGAAGTTCTAAATGCCTCCCTGTACCTGGATGTCCATATCTTTCCCAAGATTAGGAAATTTTCTTCTGTTACTTTACAGGGAACATTTTATATGTCTTTGGTCTACATTTCAGCACCTTCTTCTATACCAAAAACATGTAAATTTGGGATTTTCCTGATTCTTATGGTTTAATTTGAGGTGTCCCTCATAGGTTTTTGTGCTTCAAACTTTGTTCTCCTGCTGGTCACACTGTTTGAGGAGGCTGTAGAGCCTTTAGGAGATGGGGCTTAGGGAGTAGAGGTAGATCACTGGGGACGGGTCCTCGGCTCCTGTCATGGTTTGATCCAGGTGTCCCCCACAAACCAATGAATGTGTTCTGATAGATCAATCCTCAGCTGATGGCAGTTTGACTTTTACAACCTCAGTGAAGCTGTGTTGTTAGGGGCGGGTTTATGGGGTTATAAGTCAGCTCCCCCTTGCCAGTATTTGGCACACTTTCCTGCCGCCGTTTGCAGTGCTGCGGCAGAGGTGATGTCCACCCCTCTGCTCATGCCATCGTTTTCCCTGCCAGGATGGAGTCTCCCCTCGAGTCCGTAAGCCAAATAAACCCATTCCTCCACAAGCCACTTTTGCTTGGGTTCTTTCTGCGCAGCAACTAGAATGCTGACCTTTGTTTTTCCTCTATTATGTAATTAATACTGATTGAGATTATATCAGTAATCATTGTTGAATTTATATTATTAAATATTAGAGTAAGCATTCCTCAAGAGACCTGCCTTATGTTGGGGAAGATTATGCGTTTCCGGTTGTACGTGGGATAGTTATATCATGTTAGGCGGAATCATGAGATTACTGTCTCCATTTGGATACTAAGATGTAAGAAGATATGATTTGATGTCAAGTTGACAAGGGGTGGATTTG
Source organism: Zapus hudsonius (assembly GCA_004024765.1). Taxonomy (NCBI): domain Eukaryota; kingdom Metazoa; phylum Chordata; class Mammalia; order Rodentia; family Dipodidae; genus Zapus; species Zapus hudsonius. The sequence continues at coordinate 42,087 of PVHP010009436.1, read as the reverse complement.
TGATGGTTAAGTTTGTCAACTTGAGCTACTCCATAATAATCTTGGGTGGATCCCTGAGCTTTCCTGCAAAAAGGATTGACAAATTCCTTTTGGGATTTTGGAGACTCTCCTACCCTTCCTGGACATCGGAACCCAGTTTCCTCCGCCTCACATCATGGACTGAAGAGCAGCCGCTCCCCAGGGATTGATCAGGCCTTTTGGGCTGGATTGGGACTGCCGAGACATCCATCTACGTGGACTGAACAGCTACTGGTTCCTTACCTGTGGGCCTACAGACTGCTACTATTGGACAGTCGTAAGCTATCCCAATAAATTCCTTTTTTTAACTATCCATTCTATCAACTCTGTTTCTTCTAGAGAACCCTGACTAATACAGCTCCTTTCTGTACACTATCTCTGCTTTCCATCTGTAGCTGAGATGTGACCACACACGTGACCACACTGGGCTGCTCTGCCACTTTGTTTCTCTGTTGTGAAACTGTGACCCAAAATAAACATTTCCTCCTGTTAGTTGTTTCTGTCGATTTTTTTTTTTAATCACAGAGATTAGAAAAGTAAATCACAGTCAGGTCCCAGAGATCTTGCATGTTTTATTCATTACTTACTTTTTTTTTCTTCATCACCATCCAAGCTTGTCAACTTTGCCTTTGAGCCCTTAAATTCGTTCTTCTGCTTGATCTAATATCTTTGATGAGGTTTTCCACTGAATTCTTTACTTGGTTTACTGAGTTTTCCATTCCAAGATTTCTTCTTTCCTCAAAATTCCTCTACTCCTCTTTTTGATAAGGTCTCAATGCATCCCAGGCTAAGCTCAAACTTGTTATGTAGAATTAATGTTCCTGATCTTCCTGCCTCCACCTGCCAAATGCTGGATTACAGTCATGTGCTATTATACAGAATTTTAGGCAGAACTAAGGCTGAAACCCAGGGCTTCATGCATACTAGGTAAGCACTCTAATGACTTAACCATATTCCCACTTCCCTATCTCTTTATTAACTTCTCATCCATATCCTGTATTGTCTGTCTTAATTTGTTCAGTTATTTTAATGTTTTTTTAGAATTCATCTTCATTTTAAAACTAATTCTTTTAATCTTTTTAAATCCGCCATTCAACTCACTTCCCTGCTTTCAGAATCAGTTATTAGAGAATTATGAACTCTTTTTCCTATTTGTATGTTGAGATTTGTTTATCTGTTGGGATAAATATCTCTTTCACTTTCATGTGAGAACCTTTTTAAGAAGTAGCCTTCTTCCAGACGATGTATAGTAGGATAGCCAGGGAATATAGATTACTGGAACGTGTTGAATCTGTTCTTAGTTGGACTTTGTGGTATATTTTCCCTGTTTCTTCTTTGGTGGGGATTCGTGTATTTTGACCGTGTTACTGTGTTGAAGCTGGCAGGTACTAACTCTCTCTGTAGTTCTCACAGGAGTGGGTCCACAGACCCTGGATGGTTGCTGGCATTCACTCCATCTACCAACAGGCACTCTTTGTGACATCTGAGACTATGTGCTCCTTGAAGAAAGCAAACACTGAGGCATGTTCACTCTGTTCTTCCTGTGTAATGAAAGAGGTTTGGGATAGAAGCTGGCTGGACCAGCTCTGGGTCCCTGCTACTCGTACAGAACTAAAGTTCCTGCAGCTGGAACTTACTCAGGAAGGTATTTCAACTTCCCCCAGCAGCAAGCTGACACCACCTGAACTCTGATGCCCACTGAGGCTGGGGTCACAAACTATTCTGAGTGGAGGGGACTTAGCAGGTCCTCCACTTTCATCCCCGACACTATGGTTTTTATATAGTTTTCAATCCTTGCACCTAACTTTGAGTACTTGGCTATCTTTACACTCCTTTGCTGGCAGCCCGAGTCTTAAAGGGAAAGCAAATTCCACTGTACGCCATTGTCTCCAACCGAATCTCAGGGCAACTATTTTTCTATGAGCTTGCTTCAGGGGTATCCTGCTGAGGCCACCCTGGACCACAGGGCGGACTCTGCATGGTGAGTTCCAAGGAAGGAAGCTTGGGCATGACCTTCTCAAGATGGCTCCCCATTGCATCACCACTATGATGTCAATCATGGACATCCTCCAGTTCCGGCAGGCTCTGCAGCTCCCCATCAGCTGGACTCAGATGATCTTGGGGTTCAGCATCTGCCTCTGTGTCGATTCCCCCCACTGCTTGTCTTCCTCTCTCCTTTGATGTTAATCTTCCCCTCTGCCAAATTGTCACGGGCTCAGGGCTGGTGTGGTTTTCCTCCTTCCATTTCAGTAAACAGTCTCTGTCCCATAATTCAGTGCACCCTTCAGTCACCCACCTCACCGAGAAGCTGCTTTCTGGTTGTTGGGTTCTGAGCTGCTGAGAAGCTAGAAGAGGCTAGCTGCTGAGGTCTGATCTTGACCACTCTCCTCCTGGGATGTAAGTCCCGTGAGTAGACACTTCCCATTCTACATCATCCCTCCAGCTCCCAGGACAAAGCCTGGCTCAGGGAGGTGTGCACTGCCTGTTCTACATCAGTCAGTCAAAGCTTAGTGGATTCTGATAAGAGCTCACAGTTGAGTATGGAGAGGTAGTAAACCTGAAAACAGTAGTCATTACTAAAGAAGACAGCATGACCAACTTTAAGAAGTTTTAAGAAATTTGTAATTTTTTTATTCTTGTTCAAACTTTGCCTCATTTATAATTTTAACTAAAAATCTCTCTCTTGCAATAGATTATTTTGATGCTAATTCCAGGCTTCCCATAAGAGCCAGAATTAGGGAAGGGCAAGACAGGTGCACAGGAAGGGAGACCTTATTTGTAGGTGTTAATCCACCCTTGCAAGACCCAAGGGCCTCCCAGAGTGAGGCTTCCTTTAGTCTTGTGTCCCTAGTGCCTCATTTGTATCCTATCACTTCACCAGTAAATATTTGAGTAAATATACAACCATATAAGGCATGAATATTTAATTTTTAAAAATCACTACATTACCATTATCACATTTAAAAATAATTCTTTATTAACATCAGAAATCAGGAAGTGTTCCAACTTCCTAATGATTTCATAATACATTTTTTTGGTTGGTTTCTTTGAAGGAAGGAGGCAAACAAGGTCTGTCTGTCACACCTGATCTTGACTCTGACCAAAGCCCTTTCATCCACCACTTTCTCTATCCTCTTTGCTGATGTTTTTGTTTCATTTCATTTTTTCCTTGTACTTTCTGAATTAAAGGAAAACATATGATTTGTCCTGTGCAGTTTTTCATATTCTAGGAGGTATGCCATGCAAAGTCATCAAACACCTGGCGTGTGTTCATCTTGTCTTCCTCCGGGATGTCCTGTAAATGGGTAACTAGTCTAATGGCGCAACTGGATTTGAGATTTTCAAAAGGATATTTTAAGGGTGATGTTCTGTACGTCCACACAGAAGCATTTATAATAAGATATACTTATACATGAAACAATATATGTATATGTAATATAATATACAATAAATATACAGCCATCTTCCTATGAGGTCAGTTATGACTGAAGATCATGGCTGAGATTTGTGATTTCTCAAGGTTGAAAAATGATCATATTGAAATTTCACTGCTCTTCAAGTTGTCAGATGGAATAGTTGGGTAAAAAGAAGTGCCCTTTCTCTGACTATTTGCTTCCTTTGAGGTACAGTTCATACAGAAAAGGTAGGTAAATGCTTCAGTCTCTCCCTGTATGTTCATAATAATAGGTTGAATTTCTTCTCGTTTCCAAAGTTGACCAATGAGGTGGTGATGGTGTGTGTGGGGGGTGGAGAGAGAGAGAGAGAGAGAGAGAGAGAGAGAGAGAGAGAGAGAGAGAGAGAGAGAGAGAGAGAGAGAGAGAGAGAGAGAGAGAGGAAATAATGTACTGGTGATGTCTTTGGTGTATTTCAATAAAGTTTTTATTCTAACACTTTACAGGTGTACCTCTTAAGCTACCACCTGTGTCCTTCTTAACGACCCTGCTGTAATCACCTTTCTTATTGCACGTGACAGGCTCTTCTTGCTTTCTCACAGTGCTGGGGGCTGAAGCCAGGGCCTTGATTGCAAGGCGGGCAGCAGGTCTACCCCTGAGCTGCACCTCAGCCCTTCACACGGTCATCTTGTGTATTTCCAGACTCAGACCTAGAAGGAGCCCTTTTGTTTCTACCTAGACATCTTTCTTTCCATTATGGGAAAATGATAACTAGATACCAAAATCTGAGTGTAAGAAGACTTAAATCCAGAATGCCCAATGCCCGTTCCTTTTATTAGTATGTCTACTTGTTAAAAGGATACAGCTGGGGGCTGAAGAGATGGTCGAGCAGTTAAAGCGTTTGCCTGCGATGCAGAAGGACCAGGGTTTGAGTCCCCAGGGCCCATATAGAGCCAGATGCACAAGAGGGTGTGTGTGTCTGGAGTTCGTTTGCAGTGGCTGGAGGCCTAGTGTGCCCATTCTCTCTCTCTCTCTCTCTCTCTCTCTCTCTCTCTCTCTCTCTCTCTAATAAAGAAAATAATTAAAAACAAACAAACAAACAAAAAAAAGGATACAGCTGGTGGTTATGGGTGGTTAAGATATGGAGACACCAGGTAGGACTGGGGTTGGCAAGAGCAGGAATAAAGGAAGGCTTTTATTCCAGTTCCTCTCTCTTCTCCTCTTTCCCCAAGCCCCTGAGCATCACAGAACTCCACAGATGTCCTTTTCCTGATGAGAAGTTGTGTCTGGCACATCAGGTGTGGTCTGATAGGGAACGGAGTTACTGAGAGAGAACTGATTCAGAACTGAGAAGAAAAATCCCTTTTGCCTTCTGTAAAGACAAAGCTTTCTTCCTAGTTTCCTTCTCTGCTTGGTGTTTTGAGTGACAAATACCATTCTCTGTGCTTGATACCAAAAGGGACATTGTGTTCCAGGATATAAGACATCAGGACTTTGGAAGCTGCACTGTCTCTTCGGATAGAAGGCTGGGGATGGTGCTTCCAGTGGTACAAGGGGCACCCACACCCTCTCTGGCTCTGTGAACATGTCTGAACCAGCTCAGTGATACATTCTCTATGGTGTCATTGTCTCTGGGATCAGGAGTGGTGCCTCAGGAAACGGCCACCTCTTCAAGCTTGCGGGGGTGAATTTTGCTGTGTTCTGTCTGTTTCAGGGGAAAGCTATAATAGCCTTTCTGAAAGTAGAGAGGTTACTTCCTTTATTGTTACCTGATTCTCAGTTGACATTTTCCCCAGGATGCTTTTCCATTAAACTTATTGTCCAGGTAGAGACACAATGGAAATCAATCGCTAATTAAATTTGTGTCTAAATTAATAAATCACAACTATTCAGATCATATCTGTCTGAATAATTTCTATTATGGTGAACATAATTGTTAGATTCAGCATTTAATGAACCATATTGTTGGGTAAAATTCTTATGACAATTGAGACTAATAGAATAAATTAACCTTTATTCTTCCCAGCTTGACATCATGTTGGACCATGTTAACATGAAAGCACCTGGAACCCTCATCATTAAATAACCACTGTGAATCTCCATGCCCTCTGCTGGAGCCCAGGAGGCTTTGGGATGTTTGATATGTGGCAATGGGTGTCCTTATCTGTAATGACCTTTTTTCAGGGCAGGGGGTTCTGTGGGTATGTGTCTTCCTGGGATGGAAACCACACCAAGCCCATCAAGTGTCAACAATCTATTCTGTGAATCCGCCTTTTAGGCCACACTGGGGGTGCACAGTGAGGTGACTAGAGTCCTCTCCCGGGGAAGTCCACAGTCTAGTGGGAACATGGAAGAGCTTTACTGAGGAAGGATGAAGAAAACGCATTCCATGGCATGGTTGGTAGTTTTAACTAGAAGTTGTTTTAGGGACTCTGTCAAGGTGTGAGTACAGACTTCTGTGAGTGCCTTCTTGGAGAAGGCATCAGAATTTTTCCATTCTCTTGAATGCTAGTTAGCTCCTTCACAATCCACTCTGGTATTCCTGGGACTTTTATTAAGTAGAAACTCTGTATGGATGAATTCTGCCCTAGAAGACATCTTTAGAGCTTGGTACCTGCCATTTTCAATGCCTCAGGATGGAACATCTGCCTTGTGTTTGGAACAGGAAGTGTGGCCCTTGTTCACCACAGAGAAACAACAGACAAGGTTATCATTAAAGATGAACGTGGCTTATCTTGTCTACCTGTGACACCATTGAATTTAGCTACTCCAATAGCCAATGCCAAATAAACTCCCTGGATTCCTGGGCTGAAGCTACTGACTCACCCCATCTTTCTCTCATCTCTGTATGGAGCAGCACTTGGTACAAAATTCTATATCAGATCCAGATAAAGTTTGTCTTTGTAATGAGCTTTTTAGAAGGGATACGTGGCTAAGATTATTCCTTGGTATTTAGCGAACTGCTAGAGAAAAACTGAACCCAAGTGATGTATGAAGAAGGAATAAGAAAAGCATCCTAAGAGATCCTAAGAGCATCCTCCCAGCCTCTAAATCCAACTGTCCTGGGATATGGGCACACACCCACATTTGATTTCTAGGTGCCATTTAGGACTTCCATATCTGCTTCATCTGACCATTTAAACCATGGTGGAAAGTCCCTGTCTTCCCAAAGGGAGCAGGTTTAGTGGGGGGAGGTTTCCACATGGAAGGCAGGAAAGGTCTAGAGACATGGACGCATAAGATTAAGCAGAGAGGAATGGAAAGGGCTTTCAGATGGGAGAACTTGGCTTGCTCATGTGGACAGTGGAGGTGGAGTCACAACCCCAACTCTGTCCTGCAGTTCAGAAGCCTCCGGTCCCAGTCCCCATCTGAGAATCTGACAGCCCCCTCTCCCTCTTTTAAGAATTGGGAGACACCCAGACTGCTTCTTTGAAGTTGGTCTTCCAGATTGTTCCCTTGCCATCTCCTCTCCCACATTTTTGCTCCAAGCAATCTGTCCCCAGACCCCTTACTGATTTTTGCTATTGGATTCAGGGAAGATAGAGCAACCTGTGGGTGTTGGGGAGATGTCAACCAGTAACTGGACCCTCCTTAGCCAGGCTGCCAGTCCCCATACAGAGGTGAGTCAGGAAACAGCCAGCAGAAAGGACCACAAGTGTGTGCAGTGAACTGAGGTGTAATCCCTTTCCAAAGGTTCTGAGGGTAGACACAAGGTTTTGTGGGGTTGGACCAGGGACAGGGGACATCTGTTCCTGAAAACACTGCACATGGGTTTGAAGATGATGCCCATCACCCAGCTGCCTTTTCAAAGAAGAAGACCCAGGAGGTGGTAAAATGACATGCAATTTCTCAAACAGGCTGAGGGACCTTTCAGGACACAGCAGGTATTTCTGTTTAGGTGCAGAAATGTTTAGTTTTGATATTATTAAACCACATCATCTTCTTGGTGATTTTTGTCCTCTTGGTAAACATCTGGGCAACACACATATGTATTTGTGTCTGCAAATTACTTTGGAAAATGCATATTATTTACTCGTTCTGAAGAGGCTCTTAGGCTCTGTTGTCTAAATAGGAAATTTGGATCTAATAAAATGAGGCTATTATGGGCTCCTGGACAAATAATAATGGAGACTAATACCTTTAAAAATTCAAAAATTTAAAAAAACACAGTCATTTTGGTTAGCTATCAAGACAAAGCTCAGAGTAAACCTCTGTCTCATTTCTTTCTCCATTTTCTTCCTCAAACACAGGCAAGGTAAAAAAAAAAAAAAGCCCTGGATATGAGAGAGAGTTTATCCCTGAGCTCTGAGAAATAGCTGTGGCTTCCAAACCTTATCACCAAGAATGCCTCTCCTGTCCTGGGGCCTCTTGGGAGCTCTGAGGAGGAGCAATTAGGTACGCTCTGGGCGTTGATGCTGGAAACATTTACGTAGACCAAGGGATCGATCGGGGCACGGTTCCTGCCTGGTCATCTTATTGGATGGATACCTCAAGGAGGCACGGGTCTCTGTCATTTTCAGTTCTGACGCCTTTGCACTGTAGGGAGCCATGTGGCAGGCACCTTTGACTTAGGATTCTGTCATGGGTCCCATTTTGCCACTCACAAATTTAGGTGCCACTTTTCACATTTAGTCAGCTTGGAGGTCTGGCTGGAATCTCACTAAGTGGTTCCATACTGAGTTCTGCTGGGCTCCTCTGGACCTCAGCTTTGACATCTGTCGAATAAGTGTAGACTGCCTTTCTTCCTACACAACCTTATGTAAGGTTTCAGTCAGTCAGTAACATGCCAGTGGAGATGGCTTTTTAGAAGCTTTGCCTCCCCCTTAGATTTTCTGGTGGTTCCTGAGGCCCATGAAGCCTTGTAGGTTCAGGTTGTACAGGTAATAATTCCAACTCCCAGGTGATCAAAGGTTCCACTTACTTCATGGGTCAGTGGCCATTGCTGGTCCCCACTGTTGGCTCTGATGGGTATGAGGAAGAGTGTGAGGTCTCTTGCAAGGTGTCTGGACTTATGCCCTCCAAAGAGTTGCGTGCTTGGGGTCTCCTTAGCCAAGCCCATGAAGCAGCACCCTCGGAGGAATGTTCTCTTGTTCTCATATTGGTTTGGAATGGCTCATGGCAATATCTATGTCATTTCCCTGAACATGGTGACCAGTGTGTGGTCTGGGGATCCCAGTGTGGCTGATGTTGGGGTGTGATGGGTTTGCTTTGAGGGGTGTCCAGAGTTGAAAGACTCCCTTGGCAAATACACAGCACAAAGACAGACTTCACTTTCTAGAAACTTCCATAGTGTTAATCTTGAGGAGGGTGGCTTAGTCTCTTTCATCTCCTGTCAGAATTCCCCTTGGCCTTGTGACAAGCTGACTGCTTTCTTCTGGAGCCCTGGGCTTCCAAAATGACAGTGGCTGGGAGACCACATCTGTCCCCTGTAGGTAGTTTTTTTTTTTTTGCCACCTTAATATTTGGTAAGCTTTTGATTTACTGAGGAATTAAAGTCACATCAGGTCACAAAACTGTGCATTAGATCTGCTTCATGAAACACCCTGAGCGAACGGTTTAACACATTTATTTTGCCATCTTTAAATCAATGTAGCTGAGGAATTGCACGTCCACCTCATAAATCTTTCCATTTAATTCTGACTCAGGTTTATGGGTGGGGGCAGCCCAAGTCTGTTCTGCCGTTTTATTCAGGAACATCGAAACTTGACATCTGCCATTCATAATGGCGAGCTAGCCCAATGACACGTGTTTAATCAGCCACAGGGAAATTTCTTCTGGGCAGCTGGAGTGATTCTCTGGGAGGATAGGATCTCCCTGTGGCATTTGGGAGTTACAGTACCTCAACCTCATCTCTCCTCAACCTTTGTCTTTGTGTTCATTCTGCCCTGCCCTCCATCAAATCTGTCTGAGGACACTGTGGTGGTTTGAATGCAAAATGTCCCCCATAGACTCATGGGTTTGAACATATCATCTACAAATCAGTTGTTCTGGAAGGTTATGGAACTTCTAGGAGGTGGGGCCTTGCTGCAGAAAGTGTGTCATTGGGGGCGGAACTTGCTGTTCCCCATTTGCTGTTCACCCTCAACTTCCTTTCTGTGACATTTTAAATTTTATATGGGATGAAATATAATAACCTAAAACGTGTTCCAAAGGCATCTTAAAAGTATAAGTATTTGGCTTTCTGACACAAAGTTTATAAGATAATTAGTAAGTTGGGCTGACAGCATTGAGCTTCAAATCTTTTAAGTCCATCCTTTGTTTTTATCTGTTTTTCTATTGAGTTCTCTTGAAAAAATAAGCTAAAATCTCCAACTATTGTGTCATTGTGTCCCTACAGTGTGAGGAATTTTACTTTATAAACCCCTTTGACTTTTTATAAGTGCAAATATTCATGAGCTATCTCCTCTTTGTTAATTGAAAATTTGCCACTATCATATGTTCACCTGCATTTTCTGTAATTTACAGTTGTTGATATAAACATATATCACAGACCATTTTACTTAACACATTTTGTTTTAAAATTAAAACAAAAAACCGGAGATCACTCAAAATGAACAAACATTAGCATCGCACATGCAAAATTCAGATGATGAGAAATTAATAAATTTTATCTTTAGAGCAGATTTAGGTTCACAGCAAAACTAAGTAGCAAGCACAGTCATTCCATACACACTCTCTCCCCATGCATGCACTCTCCCTCCATCATCCTCCCACACACCCTTACCCTGCTCTTAACATCCCACATTAGTGAGGTACATTTCTTACATGTAAGGGCAAACACTGATACATCATTATTAAAAGCCATAGCTTCCTTCCAGGATTCTGTTAGGGCCACATGTAAGGAGGAGTATAGAATGCCATGTGTTAGCCCTTTCCCTGACTATCCATCCTTCTCACCTCCTTAATTCCTGGTGACCACTGACAGTATAAAGTCATTGTCCCCAAGAGCTTTGTTTTTTATTTGTGATTGTCATACACTTGGAACCCTACAGAGTGTAACCTTTTCAGATGGACATCTTTCACTTAGCAATATGCATTTGTGTCCTTTGTGTCTTTTTATGAAATCATAGCTTGTTGCTTCTGAAGCAATGAATACTATCCCCCTATCTGGATAGATCACAGTTTGTTTATCCAGTCACCTTTTGAGAGAACTTTTTGTTTGCTTCCAAGTTTTAGCAATTACAAAGTTGCTACAAATATCTGTGTGAAAGTTTTTGGTCACATGAAAGTGTTTGCTCATTTGAGTAATAGCAAGAAATACTTGCTGGATGATATGGTTAGGGTATGTTTACTTTTGTAAGAAACTGCCAACTGTTATCTAAATCTGTTGTGCCATTTTGCATTCTCACAGGGAGGAAGAAACATTCCTGCACAGTCCACATCTATGCCGGCATTAGGTGATGTTAGAGTTTTGATTTTTTTTGTCCAGTTTATAGGCCTACCAGGGCATTCTGTCATGTTAGTTGACAATTCCCTGATGATGCAAGTGACTGAGCATCTTTTCAGATGTATTTCCCATTTACCATCTCTTATGTTTATTTTGTGAGGTGTTTATTAAGATCCTCTTAAAATTGGGTTTTTGGTTTTCTTATTAGGTGTTAAATCTTCTTTCTAAATTTTGGTTAATAGTCATTTATCAGAGACGTCTTTTGCAAATATTTTTTTCCCCTTGTCTGTGGCAGATTTGTTTTTGGAGACAAGAGACATCTTGGGTTTCCTATTCATTTCCTTTTCCAGTCCAATTCATTCTTCCTAAGTGGGAACACTGATCATGAATTTAGAGTGCAGTTAATGTAGATTATATACATTTAGTACATCATACATAAGTAATAGGTAGTAATTTTATGAACCTCAAACCACCTAGAAGTTATTATATTATATATTTCAAGACTCATTATTCATTCAATCTATACTTTAAAAGATCTACATATAGATAGATATAGATATAGAAATAGTTATAGATATAGATAGATAGATAGGGATTTCTTTATTTCCACTGTTGTGGATATTCTATCACATGAGTATATCACACATCTTACATGCATTCCCTATGCAGGACATTTGAATCATTTCAAACTTTGTTTTTCTTGTTAACAAATCTTCAATGATTCATTGTATTTGTCTGAAAGAGATTCTATGTATGAAACTTGAACGGTCTAATTGCTGAGGTAGAGCATGTGCAAATTTCTTTAGGTGTACTTAACTACTGCAAAATTCTTTTCAATATGGTCATATCAGTTTACATAAGTCATGTGTGAAATTTCTACATTTTGAATTTTTAACCAATAAATGCACATGTTGTAGCTCACCGCTTATTCAGGCTTTCTGCTCATGCTTTTAAATAATATTCCATGCAGCCAGACGTGGCTTGTACCTGTATTCTCAGCACTTGGGAGGCTGAGGCAGGAAGATCACAAGAGTCTGAGGCCAGCCTGGGTTATGTAGTGAATGCTAGGCAACCCCCAGAAAGAAAGAAAGGAGAGGGAGAGGAAGGAGAGAGAGAGAGAGGGAGAGGGAAAGGGAGAAGGAGAAGGAGAGAAAGAGAGAGAGAGAGAGAGAGAGAGAGAGAGAGAGAGAGAGAATATATTGATTTTAGGAAGACCAATGAATGACCAGGCAGCTGTGTGGCATGGTCTCCAAACCATGTCCCCATAGAGAAGGTGAGAGGCTTTGCAAGCTCCTCCTTTGCACCCAGCAATCTCTTTCTGTAACTGTCTGCTTGGCAGAGGCTAAACTTTTCTCAGGCATGCGAGGGTGTGGGCAGAGATTCTACAAAGCAGACGTGGAGGAAGGGTCTCTTCCAGGTGCAGAGGAGACAGGCCAGCAGCCAGTTTCTCCCCCATCATCATGGGGCATCACACATCCCCTTTTGTGTCCATGTGACAAGATTTGCTTTTATGCTGACTGAATTGTTCTGAGAGAGAATTAAGAAGAAGGCAGCTCGTGAGGTAATTATCCTGCTGTCTTCCTAGAGTCACATCTCTCATATTATTTATCTATCGTTGCATAACAAATTACTCAGAATTAAGCGATGAGAGCAACAATCGTTTATCATCTCCCGTGGGTCGGGAATCCAGCTGCTGCTTTCTCGGGAGTTTCTGGCTTAGTATCCTGCAGTTTCCATGAAGACATCCCATAGAACTCAAGGCTCCACTGGGGAAGCACGCTCCTCCAGGAATTCTGCTGTTCACCGGGCTCAGAAGATCTCTTCCAAGCCCTGTTGGCAAGCCTTGTTCTTTGCCAAGTGAATCTCCCCACAGTACGCATATATCAGGGTAACTGGCCTTCCCCAATGTGTGTGCATGTTTGCAATCACATGTGTGTTGCAGTATGTCTGCTGGGGTGGTGTCAGATGCACCTGCCCTGTGTGCGTACATGTGAGGTCAGAGAATTGTGGGTGTCTTTCCCTATCACCCATGTGCATCTTTCCTTGAGATATGAACCCAGAGCTTCTGTTTTCTTTTTTTTATATATTTTATTTATTCATTTTCAAGCAGAGAGAGAGAGAGAGAGAGAGAGAGAGAGAGAGAGAGAGAGAGAGAGAGAGTGCACCAGGGCCACCACCTTGTGGGTCTGGCTTATGTGGGTCCTGGTGAATTGAACCCTCAGCCTTAGGCACTGGAGGCAAGTGCCTTAACTGCTGAGCCATCTCTCCAGCCCGCTTCTGTTTTCTTGAACCTCAGTGATTCTCTGGTCTCTCCACCCCACAGGACTGGGTTATAGGTGTGCATAACCAAGCCTTTCTAACTAACTGTGTGAGTGCTGGGGAATCAAACTCAGGGCGAATCAGGACTCGTGCTGGTGTGGTGAGTACTCTTGTATGCTGAGCCATCTCCTCAGCCCACCACTGCTTTTTACTAACCAAAACTTTGAGGTGACTCCTATCCCATGTTCTGTATTTCACCCACTATCAATACATCGGTAAAGTGTCTACATGAACAGGTTGAGGAATAGACAGAGTGTTGAGACGTTCAGGCTATAAACATTCCTATGCACCTGTCCTCTCGGGTCTTGTCTGAGGTTTCCGCAGATGACTCTGAAAAGAAGATTCAACTGCAAATCGTAGGTGAGGAGATGATCCCAGGGAATGTTAGAAAATGAGGAAGTCATATAGAAGGCTGAGAAGCCTGCTCAAAAAGTTACTGTTCTCAGCAGGGAGAGAATAGTCCTGTTAAGTAGCTCTTTTCTAGGGAAAAGTGTGGGACATGCCCTGTACTTTGCCCATGAATCAAGGAGTGTGGGACAGTGGCATATATCTACCAAGTCTCCCTCCATCATGGGGCATCCATCCTCAGGTCCTTCTGCTTGCTCTGTGTGGTGGTTTGAATGTAAAATGTCCCCTACAGACTCATGTGTTTGAATACTTACTCCCCAGTTTGGGGAAGGTTGTGGAAGAGGTGGGAACTTGCTGGAGGAGGAGTGTCACTGGAGGGGGCTTTGAGGGTTCTTATTCCAGCTCCACTTCCTGTTCTTCCTCTGCGTCTGGTGCTGTGGTGTAACTCTGGCTTCCTGCTCCTGCCATGACCCTACACTCTGGAGAAGTAAGCTGAATCAAAGCCTTCTCCTTCCATAAACTGCTTCTAGATGGGTATTTTTGTCCCAGCAATTACAGACTATCTGATCTACCTTGTATATGCTAAGAATGCACCTCCCCATTGCAGTCCCTGCTTTCAAAGTTGAGAGGACATGGGTATGACCTGCCCATGTCCTAGTGTCTGCTAGCCTTAGCAACATGGTAAGCTTCCTGCAAGCAAGAACCACAATTTGTGCCCATCGTTTTCTCTTCCTTGCCCATTTCTGTCCAGCACACCAGACCCAGTGTTACTTGGGAATTGGGTGTTGGAGGAGTCCAAGCTGCTGGCAGTGGCACTTTGTGGTGGTTTGAATTATACACTCATGTGTTTTTAATGCTTGGTCCCTAGCAGTTAGCAGTTTGGGAGGTAGAGCCTTGCTGGAGGAGGTGTGTTGCTGTGGACAGTCTTTGGATGGAGTTTTATAGTCAGCTCCCCATTGCCAGAGCTCAGCTCACTCTCCTGCTGCTGTTTCCCACCTGCTTTGGCAGAGGTGATGTCCAGCCTCTCCTGATATCATGAAGCTTTCCTTGAGATATGAGCCAAAAGAAAACCTTTTCTCCCATTGTCTGATTTGGGTCAGGTGTTTGTTTTGTCCCAACAATGAGAAGGTAACTACAACACACCAGGAAGGACTCAGGGCAGCAGCTCAAGGCAGTCAGGTAAGCTGTCCTGCAGATGTCCATGGGATGATCTCAGAGTCCAGGGTGGCAAAGGCCCACTCCACCAGGAGTGGAGAAACAGCTAAGGAAGGTTTCATTTTAGAGTAGATGTCTGAATTAAGGCTTGAAGAAGAATAGGTAGGATTTTGTTACAGGATTTTACGAGTCATGAATTTATATGGGAAGTGGAGCAGGGAGAAAAGTGTCGGAGGCCCTTCTCATTCCTAGAATCCAGGTTTCCTGGTCCTCATGTTCTCACCTGTATGTTACTACACTCTACACGTTTTAAGTCCTTGGAGGTTTGGGGAATGTCATGAGGCCTCCATCTTGTCCATGCAGACATCACTGACTTGAGAGACGTGTGCTAGCTTGCTTTCTACTTTCCTCCCAACAAAGACACACACACACACACACACACACACACACACACACACACACACACACACACACTGCTCACTCACTTTCCACTCTCCTCTCCACAAAGATGTGCAGCACAGACGTGTCAACTCTTTATGGTAAAGATAATCTACTCTTGATCTTTGAAAAGGCAGGCGCGAGGTAATCTTTTCCTGATCTTTAAAAAGGCAGGTACATAGCAAATATTTTCCCTATGTATTTACTGTTTGTAGGAAGTCTAACCCTAATCCATTATTTATTAAAACAGGGCAGGATTTATTAAATTGCTTCAAGTTTATCAAATATGAACAGATCTTTACATAAATTAATTTGCTTGTTAAATATTTGTGAAATTCATTAAGACTTTGGAGGAACTTAAATATCTGAGCTGCTCAGCTTAATTTGGCTTAATTTTTTTTTAAACCTAAAGGACTGACTAGCTATGAAATGCCAGCAGGACTTTTGATGGCAGGTGACTGAGGGCCAGTAGACAGGTCATCATCTGGGGCCTGACAGGTGTGTGAGTGGCTCTGAGGGAGCATCTTTGTTCTTTAGGCCTGGAGATATGATGGCACTTTGGAGGGTGAGGTAGGAGGATCTCCCTGAATTCAAGGTCAGTCTGCACTACAGAATGAGTTCCAGGTCAGCTTGGGCTAGAGCAAGATCTTGCTTCAAAAAAAAAATGGCACTGGTGGGGACATTGACTTTCATGACATCACTGTGTAGTGATGTCATGAAAGTCAAGGTCAGGGCAGAACTGGAGCCCACACACACCTCCTTTCATGCTCTTTAAGGTTACATTTTATAGTGCCCCTGACATGCCAGGTGTGGGCTCTATGGGCTGAGAATCCTAGATGACCAAGTTATGGGCACGGTTTTTAGAGTGAGAAAGATCTCTCTGTGAAGGTTTCAATTCTGAATTCTAATCCTATCTTCCTCCTTGATATTGAAGTAAAATAATTACATAGAATTATAAGCACTAAATTAATGGACATGAGAACATCTAGCCAAATGGTTTTCCAACATGACAGACTGTAGGCTGACATAAGCCTTTCTTCCCTTCAACTGAATTTTGTCAGATGTTTTGTCCCAGCAAAGAGAAGAGAAATAAATAATAATACACCATTCTGCTGGTTAAGAGTTCTGAAGAAGCCTAATGTGTTTGATGGGCTTGAACCGGATAGATTCATGACAGCTGGAGTTTGTGGGGGCACAGTGGGAATTACCTGGACATAAGCTGGGGAGGCATGTATGGTGGCACCCATTCCCTGATCTGTAGGGGAGGGGAGGGACCCACAGGGAATCACTGCAAGGAAGCTGCATGGTCGCCTATATTTCTAGATATGCTGTGAGGGATGGTGTGGAGTCAGAAGGGACCACAGTGAGCAAGAAGGGCTTTGTGGGCT
Source organism: Zapus hudsonius (assembly GCA_004024765.1). Taxonomy (NCBI): domain Eukaryota; kingdom Metazoa; phylum Chordata; class Mammalia; order Rodentia; family Dipodidae; genus Zapus; species Zapus hudsonius. Next base: position 25,642 of record PVHP010009436.1, on the reverse strand, counting down.
GGGGGTGTAGCCCAGTGGTTAAAGGCCCTTGCTTGCAAAGCCTACTGACCAGGGTTCAATTCCCCAGTATGAATGTAGAGCCAGATACACAAAGTAGCAGATGTGTCTGGAGTTGGCCTGCAGTGGCAGGAGGCCCCGGTACAGCCATACTATCTCACTCTGATAAATGAATGAATGAATGAATAAATGAATGAGGCTTTGGAATGGGCCTGACAATGGGGAGGGAGTGAGGTTATGGTTTCCACTATTCTCTGGAGATGCTCTCCCTCTCCCATTGGCATTGACATCTCCTGAATGCAGACTCAGCTCTGTGATGGTCGATTTCTATCCTCTACTTGTTTTGAGCAGAAGCAGGATTCAGGGAGGGATTAACTAGGGAAGGGAGACTTTCCCCAGAGTGGGCAGCCCTTCCTGAGGCAGCCTATACATGAAGAGGTTACAGGATCCAGTAGCCCTTTGTCCTGGCTGTCCACGCTCCTTACTGCTTTGTGCTTCTACCCTAATGCCATCCTTTGTGGACATCAGAACCCAGCTTCCTCAGCCTTTTTTATTCTTATTTATTTATTTGCAAGGAAAGAGAGAGAGAGAATAAAAATGGGTACGCCACAGCCTCCTGCCACTGTGTACAAACCCCAGATGCATGAGCCACTTTGTGTATCTGGCTTTATGTGGGCACTGGGCAATTAAACCCAGGCCATCAAGCTTGGCAGGCAAGTGCCTCGCTTGCTGAGCCATCTCTCCAGGCCTTTCTTCAGCCTTTCAAAGTGAACTGAAGAATAACAGCTCTCCAGGAAACTTCCAGGCCTTCAGTGCGAGATTGGGACTTCAGCCTCATGAGCTGAGCAGTTACTGGGTTCTTAGACTCTTCAGCGAGCAGATTAGCCATTGATTAACTGTGAGCCAATATAACAAATTCCCTTTATTATATGTGTTTATTCTATCAATTCTGCAGAGAACCCTGACTAATACAAAGTCCCTTTCTTCACCCTGTTCTTCAGAAGTTAAAAGCAGTTTTAATATGTCAATGCACACCATGAGTTTCACTCAGTAGTTAAGGCAAAGTTGATGTGGGTCTCTGCTGACCAATATGGTGTTTCTCACATTTGGCCCTCTTACTCTGTACCTGATGAGGCAGGGACTTGATTCCCTTGCCTGGATGTCCATTCTGTCATAAGTCCCAGATGTGGACAGTGGTTCTGTTTCTAGCACAGTGGCGGCCCCGAATGTCACCATGGTCATCAGAGGAGAGAGATGTGCGTGACCTTTAGCTCCTGAACAAGGCCAAAACTTTGCCTCTCTCAAAGGAAGAGTGACCCAAGGGGGCAGGCCTGGGGGTGCTGTAGAAGTCAAGACAGAACTGACTTCTCTTGAGGTGCCTGGAAAGAATGTGGTTTTGAACAGGCTATTCAGGAGGGCCGCAGGTTTGCTGTTGTCTTTTTAAAAACTTGTTTATTGTTAATAATTAAATACAGGGCTGGTGAGATGTCTCAGTGGTTAAGGCACTTGCCTTCAGTGCCTAAGACCCCAGGTTCAATTCCCCAGTACCCACATAAAACCAGACCCACAAGGTGGTGGCCCTGGTGCTCTCTCTCTCTCTCTCTCTCTCTCTCTCTCTCTCTGCTTGAAAATGAATAAATAAAATATTTTAAAAAATAATTAAATACATTGTATGAACAAGTTGTGTGGTGGTACTTTCGTTTGCCTCCTCCCTGTCCCCAATCTGGTGGAGCCCCCTCCTGAGTGGGATTGCTGGGCCAGACCATGAGGTAGGGGGTTATGATTATAGCCAGTTTTTTTTTTCCTTAGTGTGTTGTTGCTGAGGGGGGGTGATGTCTCTGGATATTCTCCCCCACCATGGCTCTTATAATCTTTCCATCCCCTCTTCTACAAAGTTCCCTGATTAATGGTTGGTGAGTTTTAGGTCTGCTTTACTGTTGAGATCTTAAGAGTCTCTGAATTTCAGCTTTGGACTGTGTTGGGTATCCTCGGTGTCTGTCTCCATTACCCTTTCACAGGTTATCTGACTTGCTGTGGAGGGAGCTCTCTTGCTCATCTGGGCACTTCCTCAAAGGTTTAATTTGGGCCCTAGATGATAAGTTAGGGGTGGTTCATTTCCTGCCCGAGTGTCAGCCATCATCCCTTGTCTTGGTGGAATTTGGTTGTCCATGGTTCTCGCTGCCTTTTGAAAAATACAAATGGAATCTCTAACAGAGGGTAAGATCAGTCTAGGTTAAGTGAGACAAATGTTAATTTGGCAAGATTCTAATGGGTGTAAGCCTCTCTGTAGCTCTCTGGTAGTGGGAGTTTCCCCTTGGAGCCCATGGATTCTTGGTCTCCATGAGAATTTGCCATGGATCCCAGTTCCAGCAAAGGGTTCCTTGCCACTGAGCCGATCTCTTAGCCAATAAGCAAGCTATTGATTACCCACCTAGATTTAGCACCACTGTTGCAGATGAGCACACCTTGGCTCGCTGGTCTCTGCGGTATGGCACAGTCCCCAGCATTCTATCATTGGTCAGTATTGTGTTTCAGGGTAGGGAGGGCAGAAATCTCTAGAATGGCTCCGATTTTGGCTTGGGCAGGGGTGGGTAAGGAGAGTCACTTGCCTGCAAAGATGTCTCAATTATACTTGCTAATCTCACAGTGAAGCCAAAAGCCCTGGAAATAACTGTCTCCTCTTTTATTTAAAGAAGTCTGTGTGTGCGTGCAGGCACATGTATGTGTGTGAATATGGGCATGCACATATCATGACGCACATGTGGAGGTCAGAAAACCACTTCTGGAGTCAGTTTTCACCTTTCATCTTGTTTGAGGCAGGGGCTCTAGTTCTCCACTGTGAACAGGCCAGGCTGGCCGGCCTGTGAGCGCCCCTGGATTCTCCTGCCTCTTCCTCCCATCTTACTGTAAGAATGCATACTGCCAAGTCCGGCTTTCGGTGGATTCTGGGGATCCAAACTCAGGTCCTCATGTTTATGTAGCAAGTGTTTAATCACTGAGCCATCTCCCCATCCCCACCACCAGAATCAGGATGACTCTTCCCTTGGGAGGTGAACCCCACTGTTTACCTCCCATGGGGATTAGCCATTGAAGGCAGCTGCTAAAATACTACTTTCATCTAAAACGAAATGCATCTGTCACTTGGCAAGGGGAGTAATTAACCCCTCAGCAGCCACCAGCACTTCTACCTGGAGCAGGTCACAGGCCTCAGAAGCGGGGGACCCAAGGGAGGCTTCCATGGCACCAACCAGGAGCGGGAACCTGTCTGAAAAGATGGTGGCTCACTTGAGATGACCAGTCGAAGAGACGCCTCTTGAGTGTGATGGAGAACAAAGCAACCCAAACTTTGTCTAGTTTTAATTGTGCCTGGACCCAGATTGGGAGTCGCAAGACCCCGATTCCTATTGGTGTTCTCTACATTGGACCCATCTGCTGTTTTCTGGGGCACAATGGCTGCCCGTTTGGGGTCACGACCCAGGAGTCACTGTGGTTATCAACAGGGAGAACTCAAACTGACACATGAAGACTGCTTTGTTTCTTTTGTGTCCTTGACATAACTAACCACGTATTAACAAGGGAGCTTGTGGTGTCGGGCGGGCTCTCTGTGTGTTCAGAATCTTAATGGGTGGGCTCTGGCACAGGGCTTCCCAGCTCGGCTCACCTTGGGGTTCATGTCACAGTGGGTCTTTGTGCCGAGGCTCTCCACGTCTGTCTCGCTTCCTACAAAGGAGATGAGTTCTTTTGCTCACCTAGCATGACTTACAAGCAGCTGAATGGCACTTGTGGTGTCCGGATGTCATACAATAGGCATTGTCACCCACACAGAAATGTCCTTTTCCATGTTCGCTCAGCGTGTGAACTCTCTCCCTCTTTGTATCTGTGTGTGAAGGATTCCTGAAAACACTGGTCCCCATTTTTCTTCTCCTAAAGCATGTCTGTCCTTGGAATGCTGGGCGGCTTTCTCTCTGGGAAAGCATTTCATGGCCAAGTCCTTCCTGAGGCCAGGCAGAGCCAGCAAGATCTGCAATCCAGGGGCTGAGCAAGCCTCGTTCCCCAAGAGAATGTGGTGGGCGCAGGTGGAGATGGGGGCGAAGGTGTGTCGGGATGTGGGAACCTAAGCGTGTGTGCAGGGGCAGGAGGCTCAGTGGATAAGTCCTTGAAACATATATGAGTTACTTTTCTCCTCTCTGTGACCAAGATTCAACTTAAGAGAGGAAGGGTTTGTCATGGCAGGAGAGGCCGAGCACCAGGAGCAGGAGGTGGCTTGTCACATGGCACCCACAGTCAGGAAGCTGGGCTGTAAAACCTTAAGGTCCATCCCCAGTGACCCACTCGTCCGGTGAGGCTCCCTCCCACAACCTTCTCGAAAGCTGCTCCCTCTGAGACCCAGTGCTCAGAACACATGAGCCTGTGGGGCACATTTTACATTCAAATCCCAACAGCACTCAAGCCGAAGGACCTGAGTTCAAATCCCTAAAACCTATGTAAAAGCCAGGCACGGTTGTCTGTGCCTGTAAGCGAGGCACAGACCAGAACAAACTCCTGGGGTTCACTTGCTAGATAGTCTAGTCAGATCTGTGTGCTCTGAGACACCTGATGGTGGTCTCTGGCCTCCATATGCACACATGCTTGCACAGCCACAAACACACACACACACACACACACATACACACACACACACACACAAGAACAACAATAAAATCAAACTACAAGATCGGCCCTTTGCAGCTGTGGGTAACATCTCGTTGCACTTTCCATGCAGGAATATATCCAGGAGCTTCAGAAATGAAGTCGTTCTTAGTTGTAGGAATCTTCTGGATAACAAATTTGAGGAAACACTTAATACATGGAGTCAGGGATAGGATGCCTACAAAATGAAGAAGCCATGATTTGTGAGCTATCTATTTTGGTCAAACTCTACAGAAAAAAAAGTTTTGATTCAAAACAATATCTTATTATTTTTTTTTGCTTCTGTTGTTCATTCCAGTGTGTGTGTGTGTGTGTGTGTGTGTGTGTGTGTGTGTGTATGCTGGTGTGTGTGCATACCTCTTTGTGTGTGCATGCCTGTGTGTGTATGCCTCTGTGTGTGTGTCTCCATGCCTCTGTGTGTGTGCATGCCTGTGTGTGTGGCTATGTGTGTGTGTGCATACCTGTCTGTGTGTGCGCATACCTCTGTGTGTGTGCATGCTGGTGTGTGTGCATACCTCTTTGTGTGTGCACGCCTGTGTGTATGTGTGTGCATGCCTGTGTATATGCCTCTGTGTGTATGTCTGCATGCCTCTGTGTGTGTGCATACCTGTCTGTGTGTGCATGACTGTGTTTGTGCATACCTCTGTGTGTGTGTGCATGCTGGTGTGTGTGCATACCTCTTTGTGTGTGCACGCCTGTGTGTATGTGTGTGCATGCCTGTGTGTATGCCTCTGTATGTATGTCTGCATGCCTCTGTGTGTGTGTGCATGCCTGTGTGTGTGACTATGTGTGTGCATACCTGTCTGTGTGTGCATGACTGTGTGTGTGTGTAGGTATATATGCACGTTCACCTGCCCTTGTGGTACCACATACATGTGACTGGCACCAGGGGGAGGAGGATTTAGTGGCCCTCACCTGCAGGGGCTGGAGTGGATGGTCAGGGATTCCGACTCATCACCCTTCTGCCTGGTCTCATTTTGAGTCTGTTTTGTTATTGTTGCTGTTGTTGTTTTTCCTGATTCTAAATCTTGGGTCCCTGTTTCCCTAGAGCACTGGGGTTATAGGCATGTGTCACCATGACCAGGTGTTTATGTGGGATCTGGGGGTTTGAACTCAGGCAGTCTCGGGCCCCCTCAGGCCCTCATGCTTGCACAGGAAGCACGTAACCTCAGCCATCTATCTCTCCAGCCCGAGTGTCATATTTTAAACAATGCCTAGTCAGCAGGTTCTATGTCTCACGACCTTTCCTTGGGAGCTGTAGAAAGCACTTACACACCAGAGAAAGGATCCTGTCCACATGCATCCAAATCCACGTTGGCAAGACAGTGAGTTTACTGGGGTGCCTTCCTGGAACATGGGTGATGATTTAAAGGCAGCTTCATCCCTCGGAAGTCCCCTGGGGGCTGATGGGCAGCTACACCACCGAAGAGTACCACCTTAGCCGGGTGTTTGCTTCTTGTATAAACTGGGAGGGGGTCAATGAGGCCCCCTCTCACAAGGGGCTGTTATTGGGCCCAGCTTCATGAAGGTCTAGTGCAGGTGATCACAGATCTCTGATTCAAGGTGGCAATGGTCATGTCCAACCTGGGGCAAAGAGCTACATAGCACTGCTCTGCTCTCCCCAAAGACTGAAAGAAACATCTGTGAACATAGCGTAGAGTGGTCGGGTGTCAGGATGTAAAGTGAAGCTGTTCTCCCATAAAAGTAACTGCAGATAAGGTGGACACCATCAGGGCCCTAGAAATTGGTAGGAAGACACCCAGTGGATATTCGTTCCTGTCAGTGTGGTTGAAACATACATAAGGACTGATGTGAATGGTACCCACTAGAGGAGGTGACATCCGTTCCCCTCACTCTGGTCTCCATATCACCGTCTTACTATACTTAGTAGGAAACAGAATGAGGGGCCATGGAGGCATGTGCTGTGCAGTGCCAGAGAGGAAGGTGTGTCCTCAGAGACCTGTGTTCAGACCACTGTTCTTTAGCTCCTACGCCGGAGAGGTCAGTTAGACCCGGTCGTTTTATGGGTAAGCGTTCCTCAAAATGTGGTCCTGGATGGGCAGACCCACAAAGAACACACTAGATGTGTGAAATCGGGTATCTGAGAGTAGGGTCGTCAGTCTGCAGTGTAGTGAGTCTTCCAGATACTTCTGTCGCTCCAATATGAATGAGCAGGAGAGCTGACACTGAACACACAGGGCTGGATGCCACCCCAGGGACCGCCCCTGTTGACATACATCTTCCAGTGTGAATGACTTTTCCTGGTGCGACTTGAACACATGTGTTCCCCCATGATTGGGCACAAATGACTGATCAAAGAATGATTACTCCAAAACCAGCTTGGTAAACCAATGAGTTTATTGGGGTGTCTTATAGAACAGGGTGAGGGCTTGTTTACAGGGGTGCAGGGCCCCCAAAGCAGTACACTGATGGAACTTTCTGTCACAGTTACTCCTGGGCTGCTCCTCCCTGGGCCTCAGGGGAAGGGTTACTTACAGAGCATGAAGACTCCAAAGAAAAGCTTAGATGGAGCTCACTGTTCCAGAAGCTTCTTGTTTCCTATATACTCCAGCCCCCTGAGGTCACAAGACCTCCCATGCTATCAAATACAGCTGGCACAGGGGCGTGCGAATCTCACGTGGGGGTCTCGTGACCCTCCCCACACTTTCTCTAGTAAGGTGACCCAGCTGACAGAAGTAGTTGTAGCTTTCAATGTGGAGGAAATTTGCCATAAAACAGTGCATCAGGAGGATCACAAGTTTGAGGCTAAGTTGTGCTACAGAGTGAGTTAGAGACTACCTTGGGCTATATGGCCAGACCCCATCTAAAACAACACAAGGGGAAAAAAGAAAGCCACACAAATAGGGGTTAAAATGATGAAAAACAGAAGAGAGAAAATGATACAGAAAGATAGCAGAGGACGGCAAGGAGTGCATTAATAACCGTGCTTCTGAAGCAGGAGGCGAACTGAATAGAAAGCAATGAAGTCCAAATATATTAGTGTATGGTGCTACATTCTTTATATATATATGTATATATACATATACATATACATATATATATATATATATATATATATATAGGTTTTTTGAGGTAGGGTCTCACTCTAGCCCAGGCTGACCATGAATTCACTATGTAGTCTCAGGGTGGCCTTGAACTCATGGCGATCCTCCTACCTCTGCCTCCCGAGTGCTGGGATTAAAGGCATGAGCCACCACGCCCAGCTACTACATTCTTTTTAAATGAGCAAAAGTCTTATAGGTAGATTATAAAGACTGTCCTGGCAGGAGAATGAAAAGAGAATCATCCTTAGATGTCCTGTGGACAGGGGCCTCAATTATAATGATAATAAAAGTACCAGACACACTCAGCATAGGAAAATTAGATTGTCTTTACAAAGAAACAACAATATGGTTGGATTCAAACTTCCTAGCTAAGTCAAATTTCAGATAGTGATGGGTACACTTCTATTAATTTTGAGATGGAATATTCATGATCCAATAATTTCAATATAGCCATGTTGTCATTAATGCATCAAGGTAACAGAAAGACAGCCTTGAATATAAAACCTGCCAGATAGATTCATTTAGAATTTCTCGGAGATGTCCTCTTAAGGGCTCCTGAGAAAGAGAACAATATTGATCGCCCCAAACCAATAATATTAAAAGCAAACACATGTGGTTTTCCTAGGTGCCAATCACCGTTCTAAGATTTCAATGGAGTTAAACCTCACCAAACATTCAGAAATTATGAAGATGCCCATTTTATAGCTGAGAGAGCAGCGGGACAGCAGAAGTGAGGTATGTTGCCTGAAGCTGTATAACCAATATTTGAGCTCAGGGAGTCTGATGTCCGGGTCTTTGCTCTCAGCCACCCTCCTCCACGCTTTGCTGTAATCAATGCTCATAACAGCTCTAATATTAAGTTGCAGGTAGGCGTAAGTTACTCTTTATGTGTAATTATAAAATTAATACAAAGGCCTTATTCTTAAAAGAGGGTATGAATAGAAAAATCATATAAATTATTCATAATACTCTGGGGTTGAAAACTTTGATAAATATAACTGAAATTATAAGATACTTGTTTTGAATATTTTCCCAGCATTTTAAGAAGTAACAATTCTTCCTTGGGCCCTAAATTTCTGATCTTAAATATGAAGATAATGAGTAGAGACTGGGAAGGGTGCAGATAAGGAAGAATAAAGGGGGGTTGAAGGGCTGAAGAGATGGCTTAGCGATTAAGGCATTTGCCTGCAATGCAGAAGGACCAGAGTTCGATTCCCCAGTGCCCATATACAGCCAGATGCACAAGTGGGCGCATGTGTCTGGTGTCCAATTGCAGTGGCTTGGAGGCCCTGGTGCACCCATATTCTCTCTCTGTCTGCCTCTGTCTCTCTCTCTCTCTCTCAAATAAATAAATAAAATATTTTTAAAAAGGGGGGTTGAAGATTACTGCATGCTGTCTATGTGTCTGAATTATCACAGTGAGTCCTATTAATCTACACACACACTGGTCACTTTCTCAGTGCTGGGACCAAGTAATTGACAAGAAGGCTCAAAGCCTCAAGGTCGCCACCAGTGGTGACCCACTTCCTCCAGCCCAGCTCCATCTCCTCAAGGAGCTGGAAACTTCCCCAAACAGTGTCACCTGCTGGGAACCAAGTGTTTAACTACATGAGCCTATGGGGGACATTTCACATTCAAATCACAATATGAATAATACGTATTACTATATTAGCTATATGCAAACTATCTTCTTGTATACCATTGATATTAAGTATGAGCTGTTAAATGAGAAAATAATCTTAAAGGGTCTGCTACAATTATAAGAGCATGTATTTTTAACCTCATCACTATAAGATCTGTTTTGTATAAATAAATATAAGAATATGTATAAGGAAGGATGTTCATACGGTATTGTCTGTAACAATAATTTAGCAACACTGAATGTTTATGAACAGGGGAGTGCATGAATAGATACATACATGAAGCTACATGTTCATGCATTCCTGTGTACTTATGTATGAACTTATTAAACATCATTAATAAATAATAATATTATTAATTATTAATAATATTATTAATTATTAATAATAATATTAATAGATATTAATATAATTATAATAATAATTATTAAACATTATTATTAAACTTATTTAAATGAGTTAGCACTATACTCATATTGAGGAAGATGTTCAAATAGCATTATGTGAAAAGGCCAAATGCATCAATATTCTAGCAAGATAACGTTTTTTAAAATTTTTGTGTGTTTTTTTTTAAAATTTTTGCTTATCCTTAAGATATCTCCAACTTCTCAAGCAAGAGAGAAAATTTTTGGAATCTCTTCTTTTATCCTGTTCCACCCATATGATTACTTCCAAGGTCTGTGGCTGAGCTGTTATTCTGAGATTTCCCTTTCCTCTGGCCTGGAGGGATGTTGTTGGCACTCTATTCCCTCCCTTCCTTGTGCAGTTCTTTACTCTGCCTGGATCACACCCTGAAGTAACTTCCTAATACGGGCTGCATGAGAGACACCTTCAAAATCTTGGTCTATGTGAAAATGACACACTTACATCACAACTTAACTGGGTATCGGGTACAGTTACCCTCAGAATTCTGAAAGGCATTTTCTACTACACAGAGCTGCTCTTGGGGAAACCAGATGCCCATTTTATTCTCATTTTTTTGTGGGTAGTTTTCTTTCAGTGAAAACTTCTAAAAACTTTTATTAATCCCTGCAGATCTAAAATTTCACATTAATAGTTTCTCTTTCATTCATTGTGCTCCTCATAATAGACCCATTTATCAAAAACCTACGTTCTTTGGTGCAGGGATATTTATTCTATAATTTCTATTCTCTGAGACTCCTGTTAAATGAATGCCGGAGCTATTCAATGAGTTCTGCTTCTCATCTTTTCTCTGATGTTTTGTATCTTTTTCTCTTAAAGTTGCTTTTGATGATCTCACTGAGTTTATCTTTGAAAGTTGTTCTGTATTTTCCATTTCATCGATATAGATTCAATTCCCTTGTGTCAGTTCCTGTCATCTTTTCCTGTCTATAAAAATAGAACCAGGTCTTATTTTATCCTGTTAAACATATCTGATACGTTACACGGGGGTTTGTTTTAATTCTTTACCCATGCTGCAATTATTCATTTGCTCTCTTTCTTCATATGATGAACGGATGTGCATTTATTTGCAGAGTGAGGCGTTGGAAGTCCAATCATGATCTCTGGGTACTTGGGTAGGGCACACTGCCCACCAGGCTTCCTTTTTAAGGTCAGCAGTTTGGAGAGCTGCCTTCACGCTGCTCCCTAAGTGCCCACAGGTCCCTCACCAGCTGTCCTGGGTCTTTTGGGTTCTTTCATTTTCTTTTAACAGCATTTCTTTTTAACCCAAGATACATAAAGCCTGGGCTGGTATGGAAAATGGGTCTGGGTCAGTCACCACTTAGAATGTCAAGCGCTTTTTTTTTTTTTTTTTTTTTTACATATCTACCTCCATTCTTCCCAATTCAAGCCAGTCATCAGAACTGGTTTCCTCCTGCCCATGGGTTCCTCTGGATAGTCTTAATTTCAGTCCCCCAGGCATTGACTCAGATGTGCTTTCTCTCTTCCAGAAAAGGATAGAGCCAATCAACCCCTTGGCTCACAGGAAACTCTATAATTTTTTTTTTTTTTTTGCTCTTTGGGTTTTCCTTCTGCCTTCTTCTGTGATGTTGATTTTCAATATTTGATTATTTGCTGTCATTTCAAGCACTTTCTGTATTCTACTGTGTAGTAACAAATACACCTTTTTCTGATATGGGGCTTTTTAAAATTAATTTTTCCAGTTTCCATACAAAGAAATGGGTTTCATTATGGTATTCTCATACAAATACATCTCTGTTCTAATTTGTGCCCCCTTCCCCCTGCCCTTTCCAATCCCCATCACTCCGGTTGCTGGCACTTTTTCTTCCCTTACACAGTCAGCCCTGTGTGCTTTTATATCACAAGTATTCCAACACACGCCCCCTCTCTGTAATAGCTTTGCCTCCCCCCTCCCATGGTCTCCTTTCTAAATTCATGCCCCCCCACATAAATAACACACGTTTAAATCCAGTCACCTTCCTTAGAGCAAGAGCACTAGTAATAAGGTCACTGCATGCCCCACATTCCACCATTAGTAAGTTGGAAGTCTGGCTCCTGGATCCCAACAAGAGAAGCCCTGTGCCAGGCCTGTAGGGCTACCTGCATCTCTTCCTGCCACTGTGCAGCGTGCACTTCTACTCACCCTGAGTGTCTTCTGAGGTGATATTCTGTGTTTCCCAAAAGTCCTTTCTCATTCAGTTTAGGCCCACTCCTGGCTTCAGTTTCAAGGGAGAGACCCACCAATCCACCTTAGTAAGAGTGTTGGAAGCCTGAGGACACTTGTATGTCAGAACCAAGTCTCTTGCTCAGTGTCTCCTCAGTGTGGTGTTCTGTCACAGGGCACATGCTCTCTCTTGATGGGGTCTGGGCTTGAGAGCCAGACTCTCTGGGTGCAAATACCACTCTTGCCCCTTGCCAGCTGTGTAACCTGACACAAGGTACTCCACCTGTGATGATTTGATTTTGTTACCAACTTGACCTATTTAGTAATCTTGTTTGGGTCTCTGAGGTTGTTCACAGGAAGGCAGTCCTCTCAGTAGGAGGAAGGATGTAAGGAGGCTCAGGGGACCTAGAAACAACCATCCCTTCATGGGAAGGCAGTGCAGGAAGGAAATTCCAGAGACTCAGGGAGTCAACAGATCTGGGAAGGGGTTGCAAGTCCATGCCCTAAACTTATATAAAAAGGGAGGAAATCTTCTTCCCCCTGCCTGTTTGTTGCTGTGTATGTGGTGTTGGTGATTGCTTTTTCTCTCTCTCTGTTTAGGACTGTGAAAGGGGACCAGCTTCATTTGTCTTTATGGAACTTACTGTAGATCTGCAGCTTTTCAATAAATCCTTTCCTCCCATAACTGTGTCTGGAGGCTTGGAGGTTCATCACAGCAATATGTGACTGACTACAACAGTTTTGGTACCAGGAGTGGGGTGATCTTGATGAGACAAATCTGACCATGTGGATTTTGTTCTTCTGGAACTTGTGTGCTGGAGGAATGGACATCGATTTGGTACTTGCAATTGAAGACACCTTCCAGAGTATGGTAAATTGTATGGACATTCTGGTAAGGATTTGAAAATCCTAAATGCAGAGAGAATTGCATTTGGAGGTTTGGTTTATGGACTGTCTAAGGAGACGGAGAGACGACAGAGAAATTTATTAGAACTGGGTTACTGGAATAAGGGCTGGATGCATTCTATAGCCCATGTTCACAGAGTTTGATCAAGGTTGAATTTAAGTAATGGATTCATGTGCTTGGCTAATGATATGGAAGTGAAAATTTAAGATTTAAGGTTGGAAAAAACTCAAAGCAAACTTAACTTACTGACAGAGAGTTTATAAAGTTCGTGAAATGACAGCACATAATCCAATATTGAAAATCAACATCACACAAGAAAGCAGGAGGAAAACCCAAAGAGCAAAAATGCAGAGTATTCTCTAAGCAACATTCTGCCAGGACACATGGCTTCCCCATGACAGACACTCTTCACTGTTCAGGAAGCAGCATCAGGAAGCCTGTGAGGAAAAGGATGAGCTGAGATTCGAACCTGAGCTGTCCTGTTGGAGTTCATGCTCCTGACCACTGTTAGATGTCCACACCTACAGTTCCTACTTCGATGCTACTAAAACTTGTTTGGCTGTCTCATGCTCCTGATTATACCCCTGGTTTCTCTTTTCATGCCTATTTTCTGCCTTTGGCTTTTCTGCCATAGGAAGGAGAGGGAAAGAGAACATCTCCTCTCTTCTGTCAGACCATGCTGTAGGCTTGCCAGCTAGCCTCTGCATCTTGTGTCCTTATCAGTCTTCCCTACTCAGCTCCCCACCACACCAACTGGGACCAGGAACAGTTCTCATGGAGGGTGGCCCCTGTCACCTAGGTGGGTGACTCACCAACAAGGGAATCAAAAAATAAATATGTGTGTTTACTAAGCCCAATTCAGGAGAGAGAGAGAGAGAGAGAGAGAGAGAGAGAGAGAGAGAGAGAGAGAGAGAGAGAGAGAGAGGAGAAGAAAAGAAAGAGAAGGGGATAGAGAGAGGGAGTGAGGAAAAGAGATGAGAGAGATCTGTTAATTACTGTGAGACACTAACATGTCAGTTAATGACTAGCAAACAATATAGTTTTAACGTTGTGACTCCATGACTGTGTGAACTTGGATCAGTCCTTACATTTGAGAGGGAGTGGTAATTTTATTCCTGGGGGATCTTAGAATAATTGGCAGTAATGACATAGGACCGGGCACCTAAACACTGCTACTTTGGGTGGCACTTTCCTTGACGCAGACAGCGGCATTATGTCTCCTGGCTTTGCTCTTACTTTATGTTCCTCAAGCAACTTTCTGACATGTACTTGCTCCCCTGAGGCAATCACTCCTGGATGGAGTGCTGTGAACAACCATCATCAATTTTCCTCTGAGCAGTGTCTGCCATCACGAGTGGATAAATCAATGAGCACATCAACATTTAGGCTGCTAAATTAGGCTCCTGCTAATTTGGCCACATGATTAGCTTCTGCAGTCTGACCTGCTCCAAATGAACAGGTTCCATCTCCTCCAAGGATGCCCGGATCCGAAGACTGGAGTTCATTCTAGCACCTGCCAGGTATCACCCACCTACAAGGGCCAGCTTGAGCAGGTCTGAGAAGAGACCACCATGGTGGGCTATGCGGGTGGGCTTTCGAAACAGGGATGCCCTGGGAGCAGATGCTTCTGGTAGGCCTCTCGTAGTCTTGGACCAAGGAGTTAACGTGGGACAGAGGGCACACATGGGGACCCAGAAAGCTGTGCCTGCTAGGGTCATCACTGTGAAATCCCACAGTCAGAGATGCTCCGGATCACCCCCTCAATTCTCACCTGTGAGTCACACTGTCCACTGAGGCATTGGTTCTGCAGGGAAGTAAGTACCTGTGTCCTGTGCACACTTGGGGCCCGGTGCATACACTCGAGGGTGAGCCTCTTCAACAGCTCTGTTACAGCTTTCAAGTGTCTTAATAAAACCCACCGTACAATAGCTGTCTGAAGTATGCCCAGGCATGGCTTGAGCAAGGGACGCATACCCCGGGTGTATTAATCAAGTTTAATAGACCCAATGTTTGAAACAATGCCTTAAATGTTTTTTCACAGCCTGCACAGAAGTGCGGCATTGTACAGCGCATGAAAGTGTCCCTACAATGCCTGTAAATCAGAGCCTTAAACTATGTTTCAATTATCCTTCTATTATCCAGCTGGTATTTAAGCGTGTTTATTATTCAAATCAGCGGCGAATGTGCTGCTGTTGTGTAAACAACTGTCAATTGCCGAAACAATGATTAGAAGGCACCATCCCTTTCAGGTGTACTTAGCGGTACTTACACCCCAGCCACTTGTATTTAAATATCGTGTAAACACAATGCTTGAGTGACTGCTTTCAGTCCTGCTCCCAATGCCGCATGCCAAGTCTATTACATTAAGAGGGAAATCTATTAAATTTTTCATTTATACACATCCGTACACTGTTTTTACCCATTGTATCGTTAAGGCTTGGATTAATAGAACGGATAGGCTGAGAGACGGAGACTGCATCGGAAAGCCTGTTCAAAATAAAAACCCATGTCTCTGTATTATTTGGGGGTGTTGGAAAGCTCTTCTGCAAACAATGCAAAGAAAATTATTTTCTGAATAAAAAGCATGACAAAAAAAAAAAGAAAAGAAAAATTTGGCCCCCAGATTGAGCAATCTTCAACCTTTATTAGCTCTGTTACCGATTCAGGGCAGAGAAACTGGAGAGCCCGGAAAGAAGGCATTGATGGAATGAACTTGCTTCTTTTGAAGGTTCTCTGCTCATCTCTGGGGAGGTGTGTGTGTGTGTGTGTACATGAATATGTGTGCATGCCTGTGTTGTGTGTGTGTGTGTGTGTGTGTGTGTGTGTACATATGTATGTTTGCATGCCTATGTTGGGACAGGGGTTTGGAATTACCAGGCTGAGCTTAGACTTCCCATGTTCCCAGCAAGTTTTAACTTTTTTCCTTAAATGTGTCCAGAAGACATGATTTTGAAAATGAAGACATTAACTGGTGAGGATCCTTTTCTGACCAGGTGACCAACACCACCAGGAATTTGTGCAGGAATTTGAAGTATTTTTTGGGGGGGGGCTCAAAAAGTACTTGTCGATTGATCTCAGTTGTAAACCTGCAAATAATATCTATGTGTCTACTTTTATGTAAGTACTGCATGCTGAATGATTGTGCCACCAGGGGCTCCTGTGTTTAGTTTGGTCACCAGAGGGGTAAGTGCTGGACAGAAGGATGCAACAGTACCACTTGATTTGGGATTGAAATCACAAGTTTAGCCAATTCGTGGATGGAGGCCAGTTGGCCCCCACATCTGGGGATTCAACCAACCAAACTAGCTTTAAAAACTGTGGATGTACTTGACCTCTAGAGCCTCACCCTTCTCTCATTCTCCAAACAATATGGGCAGCATTTCGAGAGAGCTGTGGCTCATCCAACCCTACCAATGAACCGCAGGCCGCGAGCCGACATCCTGGCAAGAGATGAGTCACCCCAGACATACCGTGGAGGATCCATATGGAACCCCGCAAAGAATGATGAGATGAGCAAGTGACCCATAGCCACAGCCAATCAGTCAACACAGGATAAGCCACTGAGACAGATGCCAATGATTTTCGACACAACCTAAAGCAGAAGTACAGAGACCCCTAAGTTCTCAACAGTAAAGCAGCCTTGATATTCACCCACCACGACTCAGGGAACTGAGTGGAAGAGGGGGCAGAAAGATTGTGAGAGCCTTGGTGGGGGAGAATATCCAGAGACATGGCCCCCCTCAGTAACAACACACTAGGGCCGGCGGAACTGGGATGACTCCTAGGCTATCCATGATCCCCTGCCCCAAGGACTGATCCAGACGGCCCACGGAGGAGGATATACAGCTGATTGGGGATGGGGAAGAGGGGCATTGGGGAACTGGGGATAACAACTCATTGTTTGCCCATTAAATAATGTAACTCATTATGGACAATAAAAAATAAAAGCAACCTAATATTAAGAAAACAAAACAGTACAGGTAGCATTTGCAGGGAATTGGGTGTCATAGTGATTGGAAATGATTTAGAATGTCGGCATGGATACCTGATGATAGGCTAAGGTGTCAGGCGAACATCTCACCCTCTTAGATGAAGGACATGAGGGTTCATACAGCTTAGAACCTGCAGGGGGTGCTGGATCCAGTCCCCAGGTCACTGGGGGTCACTGGGGACTGTGCTTAGTGAACCCTCCCTAGTGAGTATTGGACACCTGTGAGCTCAGTCCTTGGGGATGACTGATGTACAAAACACGGCCTTCTAACTGGCTTAAACGACAGCACATCCTTGGTTCTTTAGAACATCCCATACAAGATTACCACAGAATTTATTCTACAACTTGGGCCACTTTGAGAGTGTGGGAGTTTAGGAGAGAGACCCCACACAATGTTGTCAGGCTCCTCCTCAACCCCTCCCCAGTCGGAGCTTTGTCCAGCCTCCTACAGGATCAAAATGGGTATTCTTGTTGAATTAAAAAAAAAAAAATGTATGTACTTTTTTTTGGTGCTTTTTTTTTTATTCCACACCCCAATACCCTAACAGCAGAGGGGGGATTGTGACAGTTTTAGGCAAGCTCCATAGACACCCTCCCCTCCTCCTTGAGTGGGAGGTGTCTCTAGCCAGAGTCCAAACCTAGATGCAAAAACTGATTGGTCAGGTATAGACCAATCAGCTATCTCTCTGATTTCGTGGGTGGAAGTTTTAAAATCTTCTCTAGAACAAAGGACAGTCTTTCTTCCACATGGCTTCCTAGAAGGAGGACTTTCATTTTCCAGGTAAGGCCCCTCACCCCAGCCTAAGGGGGACTCAAGATCTCCTACATGAACTTGTTCTCATGATGGGAACTCTCTATTACCCTTCTTTTCCTGCCTGTTTAGTTAAACTGCATAAATTTTGACTAAAACCTCTCCCACGTGTTCTCCCCACACTGGTGGCTGGAGAACTCTGTAACTCCCCATTTCCCTTAAATAAAGTCTCCCACTATGCCTTAATATCTGGTTGCCTATGATTTTTATTCTTTAACTTTGTAGACAAGAATTTGGGTATTCCTTAAATTCTGGGAGACATTGGAATTCTTGCTGGGCATTATCTAAATTCGAATCCTCAGCTCACCCGATACAAGAGGAAAGTGTGCTTAATAATGATGCCAGGATATCAGCTGTATGCAGCCCTTCCCTGAACAAACTAGTACATGAGATCATGATGTAGTCACGTGACTAAAGACTGAGTCTAGCTAAGGCATTTGGTCATTGTTTCGTCTTTAAAGAGGGATGGTTGATCTCTTTTTCCTTTTTGTGGAATTAAAAATCTGACAACATGTGTAATTGTATAGTGTGGTGTGTAGGTAACATGTGCACGTGTGTGTGTGCAGATGCGTATGTCTCGTGTGCACATGTATGGATGTCAGAACACAGTGGGGGTCTTCCCTGATCACTTTTCTGGGTTGGTTCCTTGAGACAAAGTCTCCCACTGAGCCTGGAGTGGCTGTTCTCAGCTGACTGGCTGACCAGTGAGTCCCAGAGGTCTCTGCTACCCATAGTGCTGGGATTACAAAACATGCTTGCCCTGCCCATCTATTTATATGGGTGTTAGGGAATCAAACTCGTTCAAGCCAGGCCCTCTCAGACCCTCAAGACTGTGTGGCAAGTACTCTTGCCCTCTGAGCCATCTCCCTAGCCCCAAGTGGTTCACTTTTCAAAATCATTATTCCATAATGAAAAGGTTTCTTAGAGTCCTAGCCAGCACCCTGTTTCTGTATGCATTTCTGTTTGTTCAGCCTTTTCCTAGGGGCTATCTGCCTTATAACTCCGAAGTCTTTATGATTCATACAGCTTTAGTTTCTTAGGGACCTGGACTCTGTCAACAGCCAAATAACAATGCTAGGAACCCACATTTATGGTAGCAAACCGATAGCTGCCACTTCTTTGGTCTGCAAGGGAAAGCAATAACATGATTAATGACTTTATAATGTTCTCAACTGTAGCAGACGCCACCCAGACACCACAGACTTTAATAATAGCGCACGAAGGTCATTTTCATCTCTTAGACAACTAGGTTTTATACTGACTTCTCAGGATTCCTGCAGCAGTTTGGGCTCATTTATGCCTATACCTGCCTTTCTATTATTGAAGCACATGTGCTACAATTTATTTCAGCGATGGAAGAAGAGGGTTAGTAAGTTATCTCATACGCATACCAAACAGCAGGAGAGCTGGCTGGCCTCTTCTCCATCTGGGCAGGCCATTTCTCCCAACTGTCTCTGTTCTGTTGGATTGCCCGTTTCCTAACCGCTTCTTGGGTTTCTGCTTGTAACAGAGCTAATTGTGTACTGGAGGGCTGATGGCTGAGGTACTAGAGACTGGCATCATCACGCTTCTTGGTATGGTACATACACCCACTTCTCTCTTCCTTCACCCACAAGAGCTGTCTCCTCAGCCCCATGTGTTACTGGAAACAGTTTTCTCCAGTATTCATTTGCTATTTCTGGGGCCAATCACCAGATCCTGAATGTCTACAACACACCAGTCAGCACCCACAAATGCTCAAATTCTTTTGTCCAAGCGTTAGACATACCTTAAAATATATTTTTATTTATTTATCTGCAAGCAGAGAGAGAAGGGAGACAGACAGAATGGGTGCACCAGAGCCTCCAGCCACTGCAAATGAACTCCAGATGCATGCACCCCTTTCTGTATCTGGCTTTACATGGGTCCTGGGGAATCAAACTGGGTTGTTAGGCTTTGTACCTTAACCACTGAGCCATCTCTCCAGCCCTAGACATATTTTTATCAGTCAGTTATGCTCATTTGATTGAGATCAGTAGCATATCACTTATTCTTGTTGATAGAGTATCTGTACAGGTATGTTCCTCACTTGCTGACTTAATGTTGCGAAACTCCAGCTAGGGTTTATCAGCTGTTTTTTTAAAGCATATGTGTATGTAGTATGTGTAGTGTGGTGTGTGTGTATACATAGTGTATGCACATATGTGTGCAGACATGACCATGTATGTGGAGGCCAGAGGTGAACATCTGATGCCTTACCTTATTATTCCTCTACTTTTTAAAAATTTTTCCTGAGACAGTCTCTCAGTGAATCTGGAGCTTCCATTTTGGGCCAGGCTGGCTGATAGTGAGTCCAAGCAATTCTCTGTTCTCTGCCTCCCACACGACTGGGGCTATAGGCATGCAGGGACATGCCCAGGTATTCGTGGGGTGCTGGAGATTGAACTCAAGCCTTCTGGGGCTGTCTCAGACACTCATGCTTGCAAAGCAAGTGCTCTTAACTGCTGAGCCATCTCCCCAGCTCTTAGGGACTAGTTTTTACTATGGTTTGAATATGTGTCCCCCACAGGCCCATGTGTGGAGGCTTGGTATCTTTGCTGCGAAGTTACTGGGAACTGGTGGAACCTTTCTTTAAGAAGAGGGGCCTAGCAGGAGAAGTTATGTCATTGGGGGGTGGGCCCTTGGGGGCACATGGGGATGAAGCTCCTTCCCCATTCTGCTTGCTGGATCCTGTGAGCGTCCTCTGTCATATCCTGCCATCAGATATTCTGCTTAGGTCCAGAAGCCATGGGCTAACCAACCAATACAGCATTGTAAGCATCAGGAAAAAAAGTGGGAAATGAACGAGAGAAACTAAGCTCAACAGCAGAGACAGACTTTATTCGGGGGAGCCGAGAAGGGCTCTGACCAGGCAGGCCAGCAGCTGCTTCCCTTCAGACTAGGGATACTTACGGGAGTCATGGGGTCCCTGGAATTCTTTGGTTGCAGGGTGGTTCACCTTCCCCAGGGTTTAGGTCACCACAGGAAAAATTATTGGGTGGATGGTCTGGGTCCCTCTTGGGAAACAGAGTTACAATGAAATAGCACCTAAGAGTCCAAGAATGGAGACATTCTGGTTCTAACACTCCTCCCCTTCCTTGGGCTCTTACACTCTTTCTACCACCTCTTCTGTAATGGTGGCTGAGCTTTTAGGGTGTGATAGAAATAGAGACATTTTTTAATCACTCCAGTGGTCAAGTCATCTGAAAAAAGATTTTCTAATAGAAAGTGAGAGTAGTATTAATATATGGACATAAACATAAGTATTTAGAGGGCAGAGTAGTGGGTACAATATATCCATTTAGCCAGACAACTACAGTAGTGCTTTTCTCTCCTGGGGCTTTTGACCTTCCCAGCCACAGGCTTTTGATTAGGTTTTCAGTACCAGGCAGGAATTACCTCCTGTAAACTGGGCCTCAAATCCAACCAGAGAGCATTGGTCTCCCCTGTAACAGACATGCCCCCCCCCCAAGCACTGCCGTAAAGCATGCAGGGTCCACAGATGATTAACAACACCTTTGATGGCTTTCTTCCCCAGACCAGGCAGCATTCTGACAGCTAGTCAACAGGGGGAGATGTCCAGTTCTGGGACTGTTTTGAAGCCTTTCTTTATGGCCAGGATCCTAGGGAATTAGTAGCAGACACCAGGTTCATCAATATTGACTGAGTACTTAGTGTGCGCGAAATTTGGTGTTCAGTATTGGGGAAATAGAAGATCTTCCTTTCCACCAGAGAAATTTCCCAAACAGGTTAAAGTTGAAGAAGATATAAGGAGGGAAAGACTTCAAAGGGATAATGCACTTATGGGAAGTAGAGATTTAGATGACATTAACGAGAAAAACCTTGAGTTCTAAGAGGAAATAAATCCATTAGGAATTTACATATGTTGGGGAAATGTTCTTTTTTTTTTCTTTAAGAAATAAGAAACCATAAAGCTGGAGGGTCTGTTTTCCAGACAGGCTCTGAGCACATACATGGAGACCTCAATGAACAGACTTCCCTGGTTCAGAGAGGCCCCGCCCAATGGCATTGCTCTGGCAAGCGGGGGCTGCTGTGGCACATGCCTGCAATCTTAGAATGTAGGAGGCTGAGACAGGGGAATTGCCTGAAGTTCAAAGCCAGCCTGAGATACATAGTGAGTTCCAGGCCAGTTGGTGTACAAAATGAGACCCTGCCTCAAAAAATGTCAATATTAACAGTGGAACAGCATGGCCTGGTGGTGGAGGCAGGGGAACGTTTCAGGAGGAGGGGAAGGAGGAGGAGGAAGAGAAAGAGAAAGAGGAGTAGGAGGTACCATGGGAGAACAGACCAACATCATCCATTTCTCCTAGGAAGCAACTGACTTCAATCCCAGGATCACCAGGAATTCCCTGAAACAACTGGGGAAACTTTTAAATTAGGGCTGGAATTCATTTACTCCTGTTTAGAATCCTCTGACACCTTCATTTTTCTTAGGAGAAAGGCCAGAAGTCCCTCCAGTATCCTACAGGGCTCACTTACTCTCCTTTGTCTACCACACAGACCTCTTCAGTGTCCCTCAAGTGAGGCACAGTCCTGTCTCAGAGTCTTTGCACCTGTATTGTTCAAGTTGTTTTTTTATCCCCCTGTGGCTGGCTCATATTCCCACTTTCCTCAGACCTTTGTTCAGATGTCACCTTCTGAGGGAAGTGTCCCTGCCTGATGCCTCTGTCCAGCGGTCACCTTCCCGTGCTCTCGTATCCTTCTCTGTCCACTGGTCAATTTTTGGTATATTACATAACTTAGTGTGTTTCTCTCCACTGATGCAGGCTCTAGTGACATGGAGTGCTGTCCACGTGCTCTCCGCTGTGCTCTGGAGCTAGAATGTCACCGTCTGTGATGTCCACTGAATGAGTGGACGACGAGCAGGTGGGGCCTTGATTACCGATGCTCATGGTCACGGCCAGTTTGTAATGTTTCCCCGACTCCATCTGCACTGGAAGCTGGCCGTGTCTGGGGCCTTCGTGCTGCTATTTAATAAGGCTCTGTCTTCATCCTTAATTGATTGCTTTTTTAAGGTGAGTGCCTTAAGACTCCACTGAAAGTTTTTCTCTTTCTTGTCTCCCTGGAAACAGGTCACGGCTTGTAAACCAACATTTAAACTCCAGCAGAGAGCTGCACAGTGACAGTCTTTATAAAGGAGAAATCCTTTGGAAACTTTAGCAATCGCTCCTCCAAGTAGAGGAGCCAAGTTAATCGACCCAGAGGGAAATCTTCTTGCCCCTGATGTGGGATTCCTTGACTCGCCTGGTTTTTCGTGACTGTAACTAGAGTCACACAGCTCATGCTCCTATCACTTAAGAAGCTGTTAGGAGGGAGATGAGGGTCGCTGTGATTCCCTCCCAATTGGAGGAAGGATCTAGTGGGCGGTGAGAACAGTCTTCCTTACTCCACACTTTGTAACGAGGCTCCCTTGCACTTCATCTCCACGGGCTAGAAGTTTTATAGCCGTCATTTGGAAAGGAGGAGTTTTGTCTTGTTCATCTACAGAAACTCAATTGCCAAGGACCTGACCATGAGCTATTTCTAGCTGCTCCGCCCCCTGGCTGACCCAGCTGTCCCTGCCAGGATATAGGAACCTTGGCAACTAAGGAGATGTCCCTAAACCTGGTGGCATGGCCGGGGTCAGGCTTACAAAGTCTTAGCCCATCTTGATTGGTGCATCTGTTTTTTTTTTGTTTGTTTGTTTGTTTGCTTACCTGTGGTGGGTAGCCATGCACCTCCCTTCTAGGATGAAGGGACTTTGGGGTGACTTAAGAAGTGGGGAAAGCAGCTGAAATCATGGAGACGGGCCCACTGTCAGTCAGCACAAGTCCCCACATTAGAAGAGGGGGACCTGAGAGGAGGTGGGGGACGTGATAAGGCCTGTCTGTGGTTCCAGCCTTGAAGGTGGAGAGGTAGGAAGGACTTTCCCCATGGGTCCTCAGAAGATGAACACAGCCCCATGTGACTCACATCTGACCTTTGACCTCCAGGCCAATCACTAAGACTGTCATTTTAAACCGCTGCATTTGTGGGTACTAGCTCTAGAAGAAGAACCTGGTGTCCTTGTGTCGGAGCAGTTGAAGAAAAAGGAATGTCGCTTCCCTTGAGTTATCGAGGTGGCAGAAAACAGGGAAGAAGGGGTTGGGGGTCTCATAATACTGACCAGGGGTAGGACCTCCCTGTTGACTGTTTTACTCCATTGATTAACTGGTGAATCTGGGGGAAGGCATGGATTCCTGTAAATAGTCTTAGGTGTTATTAAGTTAAAAATTGGACCAAAGGTGGTGTGCGTTCCAACCATCCCACCAACGGGAACTCCCCATCTCATATCTCCGTCCCTCCTCCCCCTTCCCGAGACAAAACAACATTGAAACTGGGCCAGTGTGCAAGTGAAAGAGGAATGTAGTTTGTTCCTCATCTTAAATTGATAACTAGACATGAAGACGAGGGTGCTGGCTCATGCCTGTAATCCCAGCACGCAGGAGCTGAGGCAGGAGGATTGACATGAGTTCAGGGCCAGCCTGGGCTACAGAGTGAAACTTTGCCTTTAAAAACCAAAAAGAGGAAGAGGAGCAGAAGGAAGAGTGAAAGGAAAAGGAGGGGGGAAGAGGAAGAGGAGGAAGAGAAGGAAGAAGAGGAGGAGGAGCTGGACATAATGGAGCTCACTAAGGAGGGCACTTTGAAAGGTGAGCCAGGCCAGCCAAGCTGTATGTGCAGAGGAAAAGTCCCTGAAGGGAAAGGAAAGAATGACCACAGTGAGTACGCAAATGAGAACAAAGGACGCAGGCCTACTTCGCATGGGGAGAAAGTTGAATATGATGGTTTTCACATCTATTTACCCATGTGAGGTCACGGGGCCAGTGCAGGTAATTTAGGAAAGAAAGATGGTGGTAAGTTCTGAGTGACACCCACAAGCCTCTGCCCAGAGGACAGGGAGGGGCAGGGTGTCCAGGCCAATCCCTTAATCTTGGGATCTGTCCCAAGTCCCAAGGGTTACAGAGTTCCAGGTCAGCCTGGGCTAGAGTAAGACCCTACATTGAAAAGAAACAAAACCAAACAAACAAAAATGAAAAGAAAAATTGAATCAATGATTCCAGGACGAATTTCACAGGAAAACCGAGTTCTTCACAAATAAAGGATAGAGGAGGGAGACCTTGGGGCAAACAAATGGAGAAAATCACCTGTAAACTGTGTTCATCAATTCTGACTGCCGAGCATGCAGAAGGCCTTGGGTTCCATTCCTCAAGTTGCAGGAAAAAGCAAAACACTGTTCTTGCACCCTGGAACCTGCTAGAAAACCCTTCCAATGTTTTCTGCGTCCACAGAACTCATCTAATTGGTGACCATGGCAACAAAATGAGGCCACGGGGAGGGGAGGTTCCTGCTGAGATCAAACATATGCAGATCCCCTGGTTCAAATACACTGGGAGATGAGAACCTGTAGCCTAGAGTCCCCACCATGGGTTGAAGAGGGCTCCCCTCTCCAGGGTGTACAACACCCCAAGATGAGAAGAGAGACACTCCTGCGCGGTAGCCATACTTTTTTTTTAATTTATTTTTTATTTTTATTTTGTAGAAAAGGGAAGAGGCTTTGCAGATCCGTGGCGGGAGAAGAGATAATTCAGAAATGTGAGACTAGAATGACTGCAGAGATGTTGCTTCACAGATCTGTGTAATTTACTCCCCGGGGTTTGTAGTGTGTGTGACTTATATTTTAGACATAATTAAGTAATCAGCAGTGTACATTGTAAAATGAATGTTTAGGCTGCTTGAGGTTAAAATTTCACAGCCGTAGCAGCTGCGTGGTACCAGCGACCACCCCTCCCACAGCCGGATCTCTCCTCTGCATACAGTCGGTTATTTAAAATCTATGAATGGGACTGAGAGGATGTCCACATGGTAACCGCTGGATACCAGGATGGGATGCCGGGCTT
>PVHP010009435.1:0-51987 GCA_004024765.1 Zapus hudsonius | reverse complement strand
CCCAGGCCCAGGCTCCTTCATTGCATAATTGCTCCTTTCTTGGTTTGCTGTTCTCTCCCAGTAGGAACTGTATCCAGCCTATTCATGGCCGCAGACTATGTTTCATGCCAATGGTCTGTTTACTCCAGTTATCGCAAATCAGCTTCCCCTGGCAGCTTGTGCATTGCCCTCCAGCCCTACACTAACTGCCATCTGGGGGCTACATCTGCCTTTTTGACATGGGTTCTTGTGATTGTGTTCAGGTCCTCATACTTGCAAGGCAAGTCATCTTCCTAGCCTGAGAAATGTTTTTATAAATTAAGTTGGATTGAATTGGAAGGTGATGAGGTCATTCTTGTTTTGATATATGATGCAAGAGGGCTGAGGTCAAGAGGAGACCAGCAGTCATTAAGTTTCAGCTTGTGTTTGGCTAACAGGATGATCAGCATATATATGATGCTTTAAGGCTGAGATACAGGAAGAATGACCCAGCAGCTGGGACAGTGAGGAGTGGGCCTATGGAGGAGATGAAGCTGGGCATGAGTCAATAGTCCAGGTGGCTCAGTGTCCTGGAGGCAGAAGTAGGAGTTTAGCCTGTACTCTAAGGTGAAAGAAACTGCCTTGAATAAATGCCTTGGCCTAAGGTTCTTGGATGTAGCATTGCTCTCTTAAGATAGGATAGTTATGCTATCTTTTCCCTTATTAGTATTGCATCCTTAAACCTTAATGAAATCAAAGGGAATATATTAATGTTTATATATATATATATATATATATATGTTATATATACTATATATTTGTTTAGAGAAGAGAAGAAGTAAATTAAAATATTAAAGTGATTGTACCTTTATGCCTTAGCATGCTTGCGCTTTCTGTTAGATGTGATGTATTGAGATTTCCACTCCATTTATTCTGATTTTCAGAATTAAGAAAATCTCAAATCTGGAGAATCTGAAAAATTTAGATGTCTTGGACCTTCATGGAAATCAGGTATTGTAAAGCTTTTTTCTTTCTGTCCTTTTGGAAAGGTGTTCAGGAAATTTGGTAATGCAAATGTTTCAAGAATCATTCTGTTGCAGTTATCATTGCATTGCTGGCACAAACCACCAGTGAAAAGCAACTCATGGGAGGAAAGTATTTTGTGTAGCCTATAGTCTTGAGGAGCAGCTCCATGATGGCAGGAGAAAGCATGGCATGAGCAGAGGCTGGACATCACCTCTGCCACAGCCACTGGAAATAGCAGCAAGAGAGTGAGCTGAACTCTAGCAAGAGGGAGCTGGCTATAACACCCCAGCCCGGCCCCAACAACACACCTCCTCCAAGCAAGTCTTCATCTACCAAACTTCATCAGCTGGAGAATCAAGCATTCAGAGCACATGCGTCTATGGGGGAAGCCTAATTCAAATCACCACACAGACACACATTAAGTGTGTGTGTGTGTCTGTGTGTGTGTATGTGTGTGTGTGTGTAAACCAGAGGGCATCTTTGACTATATTTACATTACATTGACATTTTTAACAGTTACTTTACCAATTCATTGAAATTTCTAAAATATGAATGAAGCCTTTTTGTGCAAGATTTGCTAATTTCTTAGAAGTAAATCACAGATCAAATTCACAAGACATTTGGAATACCTATAGTTATTCCAATTAATTTTTAATTTAATTTTAATAACTAAGCTTTTAAATTCACATTTTGCAGCCCTTAGTGAAAGTCTAGAGTTTGCTAACTTTTTCTCTACTTAGCTGTCTCTCTTTAATTTCATTGCCTTTTTCATCAGAGGTAATCAGTTCTCTGGATTTCATGTTTATCTTCTTCATGTTTATCATGTGGGATTTTGAGTTAGTTTTGTTATTGTAAGGAATTGGTATGTTATCTTGTAGCATGCTATTAGAGAGAGAAAGTGTCTGACAACACCAGGACCTCATGTCACTGCAAATGAACTTCAGATGCCCATGTTACTTTGTGCATCCGGCTTTACATGGATACTGGCGAATCAAACCCAGGCCATCAGGCTTTGCAAGCAAGTGCCTTTTAACTACTTGGCCATCTCCCTAGCCCATAGTATGCTGTTTTAAAAACTATCACTATAAGTAAAACATTGTATGGTAACAAATTTTCAAAGTTTATTTTAGTATGAGAAATAATAAACATGCTTGTGTGCTTTTCAAATTATAGCATACCTTTAAGAATTCATAGGAACTACTAGCTTCTTCAAGTGTACCAGGTAAATGAACACCATATCATATGTTCTATACATTATATCGACCAGCCATTATGTTAATGAAAAATGCTCTTTTCCTAGTTAGCTCACCTGTATTAAGCATCTTACAAGTTAAACAGGTTTGTGACAGTCTGTATGTTAAGATGAAACATTTGTTCTATATGAATTATTGCTTAAGGTTATGTAACTATAAAAAGAAGTTTTAAAATGAGACCATCAATTTGTTTAAAAATATCTAATTCTAGTGAGCAAAATTTTGAAGTATTTTGAGCAGAGATGAACAGTCTTAGTGACCTTAGGTTTATAAAGAGTCTAAAAGTCTATTCAATATAAAACTTCTAGTTCTAGAAATTTAGGACAGATAGTACTAAACTTAATTGAATGTTTTTGGTCTTTGGAATTCTTCCATTGGTGAACAGTGTGGTATGAATCACAGTTGGCTTACGGATCTGAAAACCTTCCTAGGAATGGTGGTAGTGTTCAGGAAGTGGATTAGAGAGCGGAATGAGATGGAAGAGGGGAATGTTTTCTAGGGACAGAACAGTTGAAAGGCTGCCATAATCTTGGTGAGGATGACTGTGGCTTTTAGGTAGTGTCACTAGGGATCCAGTGAGGGGGGCATATTTATGAATATTAAAGATGTAGCAACATGAAGATTAGTCTTGATGTGTGAATAGTGGTGGAACCAGAGGCCTCTGAGAGGCTGGCTTTCCTCTCTGTCTGGATTTTGTGTTGGCTTATTAGAATGTTTTCTTTGGGATGGAAGACTCTGCTTTCTCGGGGAAAGCATAACCTTCCTGTGGCTTCCTTAGCCTTCCCATGTGGCTCCCTTGCCCTTCCTGTGGCTCCTTTACCCTTCCCATGTGGCTGGGTGGGAAGATGTCTCTATCCAGGCAGAGCAGCAAAGATAACACCAGAGCATCCCACTTTCCTCCATGGGCGAAGAAACTCTGGGGTCTATCGTGAGACTGTCTTTATCTCTTGTCAGTGTGGCACACACTTTGGCTTTGACTGGCCTTTCCACCTACCATTGACCCTTCTTGCAGTAAGAGGATCTTCCCTCCCAAAGCTCTACGTGTTGTCTTTACACAACCTGTACCTGAAGTGTGTGCCATCTGCTTCATGCTTGTGACTTTGTCCAGGGCTGTGAGGAGCAACTGATTCATTCCGTCAGTTGTTGTGACTTAAGGTTGCAAACCAAGAAGCCAGACAATATCTCTTAATGATATTTTAAAATCATAGATTGATGCCTCTATACAAGAATGACATGCTTCTCTCCAACATTTCCAAGCAAGAAAATCATTGAAAAATGCAGACAGTTTAATTTCAAGTCCCACCAGGACTGGGTGGAATTAGAGAAGGGCAGTTTTTGAGAAGATCTACTGTGCATGCTTATTAGTCTAGTTTGATTCATCATAGCAAGGACTGCTTGCTGAGTCAAAACAGGTTTATTTTGGTTCATGAAGGTCTAAGTCAAAGATAAAATGGCACCATCTGGGCTTCTGGCAAACATGGCCGCACATGCTGGAGAGCATGTTCACATCCTCAACCAAGAAGCAGCACCAGAGAATGGGATGGGTCCCTTAGTCCCCTCCAGATGATGTCCTGTAATAGCCTAAACACCTCTCTCTATGTCTCACCTCTTAATGCCTATTACCTTTGCCAAAACCTCCACTCAGGAGACCAAGCCTTTATGAAGAGACTTGTGGGGGACACTCATCCAAACCATAATACCAGATCAGGCAATTGGGAAAGTTTACTCTGTGCACATATCATTTCTGAGTCCAGAAGAGTTTTAGTTTACATATTTAAACATTGCTTCTGATACAGGAATTTGGAGTATCTGTGAGCCTTTTTTGGGTTGTGAATGGGCAGTAACGCAAGAGTTAGGGTGGCAGGCATTCACAGCCATGCGAAGCTTCCCTGGAGTCAGTGGCTCCAGGTTCCTGTGTTATGAATGTGATGAGGGTGAGGCTTGGAGTTTATTACAGAGCTCAAGAGAAGTAGAGAATGCAGAGCTCCTGCTGTACGATGGGAAAGACCACCTGATATCCCTGATTGGGGTCTTTCATGGTAACTTACTGAATGGGGGCTGAGCTGGTCAGTCCAGCTCTAGTGCCCGATGCCCAGGCACCACTGGGTTTCCAGGAAAGGACATAATCCCATTTTCATTTCCAGGAAAGGGAAATATAATTTCTTGGAAGGGTATAATTTTCCAGGAAAGAACGAGATAAAGTAAAAGCAGATTCCATGCAATATGTTAAGTACCTAGTCCTCATGTCAGATTTTAAGGAAAAAACCAAAACAAACTATTTTCCCCCATACATGCTCAAGGACATTTCTCATTTTCATTTTGGGGGGCTCTGGTACCCCTAAACTGCCTCACTTCTTTTCTGTTCATGTTTGTTATGGTTATATTTTTATATTCCTATGTTATTCTACCTATTTCTGTTTTTCCTTAGGAGAAATTTTCAGTTTGTGCACTTATTTCTTTGTCTACATTGTCTTTGTTAGTATTTTATTAAATATATACATGTCGAATTCTATCACCTGTTTAGTTCTGAAATGTTCCATATCTTGTATAGTTCTGCCATCTGAAAATATTCATAGCCTCATTATTTTTTTTTCCAGTTTTAGGTAACCTTATTTCATTTAAAATCATTTAGGTAAAAAAATTATAGAACAAGTTTTCAACATAGTCACAGGTTACTTTTATATATTATTCAATTTACAAAACACACATGCATGTTTCTCCTCTTGAACCTAGAAAGAATGTAAATGGTTTCTTAAATGTAAGAGAATGTAACGGGGTGAGCTGGGGGTTAGAATTTAGATAACACCCAGCAAAAATTCCAATGCACCCCAAAGTTTAAGGAGTACCCGAGTTCTTGTCTATAGAGTTAAAGAATTAAAATCATAGACAACAATATATTAAGGTATAGTGGGAGACTTAATTATTTAAGGGGAAATGGGGAGTTATAGATTCTCCAGCCACAAGTGTGGGGAAAACACATGTCAGAGAGTTTAACAGAACTTATATTGTTCAGCTAAACAAGCAGAAGAAGAAAAGATACAGAGGGCTCCCATTATGAGAAGGAGAGGTTCATGAGGGAAAAAGTCTGGAGCCTGCCCCTACCCCAGCCATTAGCTGGGGTGGGGGAAGGCCTTACCTTCCTAAGGCCTGGATCAGAGGTCCTTCTACTTGATTGCCATGTGGGGAAGAAGAGAGCTTTCTTCTGGGGAAGTTAATTTAAGTTTTCCCCAGGTGAGTCAGAGAGACAGCTGATTGGTTCATATCTGACCAATCAGTTATAGCACCTAGGTTGTAGCTCTAACTAGACACCTCCCACTCAAGGGGAGGGGTTGTCTCTGCAGACACCTGACCCTGTCACAATCCCCCCTCTGAAGAAATAACCCTAACTGCTGTTAGGGTACTGGGGTGTGGAATTTGGAAAAAAAAGTATCAGAAAGTATATACATGTTTAAGAAAATAAAAGTACCAGAAGAAGTACATATATGTCTAAGAAATAAGAATGAACCATACCCATTTTGGTCCAGTAAGAGGCAAGGCAAAGCTGTGATTGGGTAGGGGTTAAGGAGGAGTTTGGCAAGATTGTGTGGGGTCTCACTCCTAAACTCTCACATTAAATGTTCGAGAGCATAGAAATTATTATGAATCTAAAAAGATATTCCTTTAGCAAATATGTGCTTTGATGTGTTCGATAAATCCTTCAAAGTGTCATGGACCAGATTCATCTCTATTGATTGTGAAGTTTATTCTTTTGTTGTTGAGATGAAGTGTTATGTGCGTGACTCACTGTAACTCAAGGGTGCTCTCTATACAAGGTGGGTGAGGATCCCTGCTTCTGTGTTGTGAAATCTCATCCTGGTGTGAGAACCACACCGAGCTCTCACCCCTGCCTGAGCAGCTGGATCTCCTCTGCTGCTGCACAGTCCCGGCTGATCTTTGTCTCCTCTCTCACACACAGTATCCATCTATTCTTCCCAATGGGATTTTTCCACTCAACTGTCCTGCAGTATAAATAGGGTCAGCAAGGGGAGTTTGTTATCAGCTCCTTGTCTTGCCTTTTTTCTCACAGCACAGACTTGCTTTGTCAGAACACTGTGAGTTTATGCCCGGGGCTCAGAGTTAGATCCCAAATGGCAGGTAGTATGTAGACTTCATAAGCCACTCAGAGCTGCTCCAAACGATGGATTTACAGATTATTTGAAGAAATTTACCTTAAATATCTATTATGATCAAATCATCAAATTGAAGCCTTTAGCTAACTTTTTAGAGGTTGAATGACTTCACATGATTGACAACATAAGAAACTTGAAGTTGATTTTAAATGTTTTCATATAAACTTGTCATTAAACCTAATGACAGTATTTTGGGGGGATTTTTTTTCTATACCTATAACATCTAGGAGAAATGCTAATCACACCTCCTTTATTTTTAACAGATTACCAAAATTGAAAATGTCAGTCATTTGTGTGATTTGAGAGTTTTAAACCTTGCGAGGAACCTTTTAAGTCATGTTGATAATCTGAACGGGCTGGATTCACTAACTGAACTTAACCTGCGGCACAACCAGATCACTTTTGTGGTGAGTGTTCCAGTGCACGAGGCTGCACTCTGGCTCTTCCTCTGAGGATCCTGCGATATTACACTCTGCTTTATGTCGGGACAGAATAGGAAGTCACTGGATTTAAACTGTGAACATAATTATTAAGCTTTGTAATGTGTTGATTTGTAAGTAAGATGTTCTGTATTTTAAAATATTACTATACTGTTAGAAACAGTAAAAGTGTTATAACTAACTGAACCAGTTAGGATAAAGGAATATAGCATCCTTTCCTTTTTGTCATGGGTGTAGAATTAGAAGGAAGGCTGCTGGTGAACGACAGCCCAGGAATTGTTGCATCAAGAAGGAAACAGTGGAGAAGTTCAGGTGGGAAAACACACATTTGTCATTTTGAAGAGGCAGCTAGATGGAGTGTAAGCGATCACACAGGGCAGCGAGGCCTCGTGCTGGTCTCAGCCTCACTTTTAGTCAGTTGTGTGACCTTGGGCAAACCCTTGTAACTTTCTAGGCCTTAGTTTAGTTCTCTCTCTCTCTCTCTCTCTCTCTCTCTCTCTCTCTCTCTCTCTTTCTCTCTGTATGTGCAGTGTATATGTGTATGATGTGGTCTAGTGTGTGTGTACGTGTGTGGTATATATGTGCGTGATGTGGTGTAGTGTGTGTTTACATGATGTGATGTGGTGTGCGTGTGTGTGTACATCATGTGTGGCATATATATGTATACACATGTTGTGCAACGCCCCATGTGCTTGCCTTTCTGGCTCTGTTGCATTTCTGCCCTATCTTGTTTTGAGCCGGAGTCACTATTAATTCCCGAGCTAGTGGAGTTCCGAGGATCCTCAAGACTGCTCCTCTGAGGGACTGGGTGTTGGGGTGGTGGTATGTGTGGCCACGCTGAGCTGTGTCTGTGGGATTTGGACATTTAAATTATGGCGGTCTCAGGCACCAGTTTAAGTTTTCTAAAATGAAATCGTCACTCATGCCTCTTTTAGCTTGTTGACTCTAAAGAAACAGACAAAACCAAAAGCAGATAAAGATTGTGCAGAGCTGGCATGTGAGCAGGGAAAGAGAGATTCAGAGACTAAACTACAGAAGGCGGCCCTGCACTCCAACGAGCTCCGTTAGATTCCTGTCTTGCCGGAGACCAGCAACTCCATAGCCGCTTGACGCTGAGTCATTTTGTATCGATATTAAAGTGGCGGGGAAATAGAGACGCGCTGTTAGAGGACTTCTCATGACTTATCAAAATATCGTTTCCTTTGTGTGTGTGTGCCTGTGTCTGTACGTGTGTGCAAGTACGTATACCAGCCACAGTGGTGTGTTTGCAGGTGAGAGGACAACCTTGGGATACTGATCCTCGCTTTTTACCTTGCTTGAGACAGGCCTTCTCTCCTTCTTCTCCTCCTCCTCCTCTTCCTCCTCCTCCTTCTCCTCCTCTTTCTTCTTGCTGCTTTTTTACTGCTGTGGATGCCTGACTAGCTGTCCCCTCCCTCCCAGCTTTGGGAGTCTCCTGACTCCTCCTCCCATTGCTGGGGGTGCGCTGAGATTATAGACAGGTGCTCTACGTGCATCTGGTAATACTCGGGTTCTGGGGATCTTAACTCTGGTCATCAGTCTGTGGAGCAAACATTTTTCACCACTGAGTTATCTTTCTAGCACCAAAGCATTATTTATTCTTTTAACAAGTTTCCTTTGTTTAAACACTGCGTTAGATTTTCTTTTGTATTATTTAAGCATGTTTAAAGGCAAGTCTAGCTCATCTCTTTGAAGACTTTCTGTTGCTTGGTAAAAGTAAGTTTGTTCTAAGTGTAACTGGAAGTGTTGGGGACTGACACCTTAGCTATAGGCATCATCACATAGATCAGTTTCATTTTGAAGTTCCCCAGAAAATCTAAGTGCTCTTGTCTTCTAGGAGATAGTTCCAGAACCTTTTCCAATGATTGATTTAATATTCCATAATTTCTGAACTGTATCAAGGCCTCCTTGGATTGGATGTAAATACTGGAGCTGTGCAGATAGAACTAATTGGCTTCCGCTAAATCTCCACAAACTGCTCAGTCAGGGTTTACTCTGTCCTCAGGACCCTGGATCTGGGAAGAATCCAGAAAGCTCTGGACAATGGGGAATAGAAATTTATTGGCTTTAGCATATTCCTGCCTGTATTTTACTTTTCATTTGGAAAGTACCTGATATATACCCAGGAAATTGCTCACTGAATTTCCCACTGAGTTTTATCTCTCACCCTTACTCTAGTAGCTTAGGGGCAGCACCAAACTTCAAGACAAAGGAACAGGCACATATCTTTCAGAGTGATAAAATTGCATATTTTGGTGTATACTAACTATATATAAGGTGGATATACATGTATGAGCAAATAAGAAACTATATTTTCAAAGGCATCCTTTTCTTTAAAAAATTCTAAAGACTTAAATCTGAGGAAACAGGCTTTTCCTCCATCTTTTTTTTTAACCTATCTCCATGGTGAGTTATCACATGTATTGTTTTGTTTTGTTTTTGAGACAGGTTCTCATGTAGCCCATGCTGGCCTCAAACTTGCTCTACAGCCAAAGATAACCTTCAACTACTAATGATAATCCAGTGCTGGGTTGTAGGCGTGCCCACTAAACCCAGCATCTTCTTCTTAGTGGTTCTGGTTCCTTTCAGTGTGGCAATCCCTGAGTGAAGGCCTGCGTTTAATAGTGCTGGCTGCTTTGTGCAGATGACTAGGTCTTTATACCAGGGCATCTCTCTACAAATGACCACTAGGTTGTGTGTAACTTGTGAACCCTGTGCAACGGACTTCCCTTCAAGTGAACAGAAGGGACAACCTGATTCACTAAGTAACTGCCAAAATGAGAACGATTGTACATTGAAGAATAAAATACGTCGTTTCGTGTGAGTTAAAATGCCATTTCGTTTTCCTCTCAGGTTCTGTGGTAGCAGTTACTATGGTCACCATAGATAAAACACCCACACTCTCCCTCCCAACGTTACCAGTGGTGCACTTTGTTTAGAAACCAGTTCTGGAGGGTTTCTTCAGCCTGCCGCTCTGCACACACTCTGGCATGCTGGAGTGGGAGTGAGGTGGGCTTATGGGGGTCCAGGAATAGCAGTTATGCAGACAGACCTCTAATTACACACCCACTTGATTTGATGGGTAACCGCAGCCCATGCCTGCTCTGTGTTTCCTGGATGAGCATGGCTATGGTAGCCTCCCATAGCAGGAGGGCAGCGTCCAAAACAACAGGAAATCAGATTGTCAACATTTGTGCATCCTTCAATCCACCTGATAAAAGCCTTCCGACTATAGTCGAGTTCTTCATTGTGACCCTCCCCGCTGCATCCTCTCCCTTAGCTGTAGCCTGCATCACATGGATTGGTTTTATTTTTTAGTTCCCCCATAAAATCTAAGCCAGACAGTGCTCTTGTCTTGATAATTCCAGAACCTTTTCCAATCATGGATTTATTCCATAATTTCTGAACTGTATTGAGTACTCTCTGGGTTGGATCCTTTCTTCTTTTCCTTTCTACTAAAGAAATCATTTTGTTTTATAATTTTCTATATAGCATCTAAAACTAGCACACCAACTTTCATGAAAAGCCTGCCCATCTGTTTGATTGGAATGAGGACACATGACATTCTAGCGACACCAAGTCTCCCAGCTCACTTAATGATTCTTATCCTTTTCTCCGTAGATAGCTTTTCATAGGTTTCTTCCCAAAAATCTTATTTTTTGTTACTACTGTAAATTTTTGAGGTAAGTAGTTGTTTTCTTAGTGTTGGTTGTACATGGGACCACAGTGGATTTTGGTTCATAGATCTTATGTAAAACAACCTCGCTTTGAACACCAAATTCTAACGATAGGTCTGTAAATGATCTTGGGTTTTCAGTTAGACAGTTGTAATTATTTTTAAAGTAATGATACTTTCCTCCTAGCCATTAAGTTTTGCTATGCATTTAAATGTTTATATCCCTTCCACATTCATTGTTCAACAGCTAATTACTAGCACAAGAATATTAACAGTTGGAGTAGGTGAATGGGATTTATTTTTTTAAAAGCGTTTAAAAAGGGTTGGGGAGATGGCTTAGCAGTTAAAGGTGCTTGCTTGAAAAGCCTGTTATCCCAGGCTTGGTTCCCCAGGACCCACATAAATCTAGATGTACAATATGGCATGCATCTGGAGTTTGTTTGCAGTGGCAAGAGGCCTTGCATGTACATTCTCATTCTCTCTCACACATGCAAATTAATTAATTATTTTTTGAAGACTTGAGAGAGATTGTTTGCTACTTCTCTTGTGTAAGGACTGGTAGAAGGTGCCCTCCAGCAAAGCCCCACCCTACAACAGACTGGATGGCACCTTCATCTTGGACTTTCCAGCCTTGAGAACTGGGGCCAGTGAATTTCTGTTATTTACAAATTATCCAGTCTGAGGTATTACATAGCCAAAGTGGACTGGGACAGTTTTATTATACCTCTTGTTTGACTGGGCTGGAAGATCCTTTAGCACAAAGCTCACAGGTGAAAGTGGGCATCCTTGAACTCTTCCTGGTATTAAAGGAAATGCTTCCCCAGTGACATCACAAATGCCATTATCAGTCTGAAGAAGTTGTCTTCTGGTTTAGTTTGCTTGGAGTTCATGTTATGAATGGCTGTTGCATTTTAATAAAATGTTTTCCACACCTCTTAGTCACATGAGCCACTTGTCTGGGTGACAGTATTGTAAGCACTCCTCACTTTCCTTTGGCTCTTACATTTGCCTCCACCTCTTCTGCAGTGGTCCCGGAGTCTTGAAGACTGTAGTAGAGATGTCTCACTTAGTGCTGAGCACTCCACTGTCACTTCTCAGCATTATGGTGAGTTTTGAGTCACCCCCAGTGGTCACCATCATCTGAACTGAGAAGTTTCTATAACCAAAAGTGAGAGTAACATTGGCTATAACTGTTTATGATACTGTCATTTCAGTTGTTAATAGTACATGTTCTGAGTTTAATCACATTTCAAAATACCTTTTAAGATTGTACTTTTAGTAATGAAATGAAATCATTCTGTATACAAAAGACATGGAAATAAGCAGTGAATACATAAATTTAATTTTAGTGGAACAAATATTTTTCATTGGAAATGACTGCAATTCCATCTCTTCTTGTAACAAACGAGCAAACCCTGTGAAAGGAAGGTGAGTGTGTGTTGGTGGAGCTATGTTATTACTGAAGTGGGCTCAGAGAGGGTGCTTACCACATGCCAGGCAGTGAAATGGATGAAAGAAATATCAAAGAAGCTCTGTAAACAGTTAATGTTGTTGCTGTATTTGTCTTATGTTATAAAAATATTCAGGATGAGCCTTCACTGCTTAGAAGATAATCCTTCAAACAACAATGAAGCATACTTTAACATATGCTGTAACTTCTATGATCCTAACGGCATGACGGCAGTATCATAGGAAAACCTTAGGCATTTATGAACTAAAAAGTGAGTCAGAAGTTGTGTGAAGACTCCCCCTCCATGTTTATGGAGATATAATTTAGATACAATAAAATGTACAATTGACACTGTACAATTCAGTTACTTTATGTCAGTAGAGCTACCAATCAGATCAAGATGTATGAAACTTCTGTCATTCCAGGAAGCTTTGCACCCCTTTCCAGTCAGTACTGTCCCTGCCCAGAGCTAGTGTGACTTCTGTCTCTTTGGATTAATTTTGCCTGATGTTGTGTATTTTATATAAAGTTATATTTAGTCATGCATCATATGACAATAAAAAATGTTTAGGTAATTTTGTCATTATGCAAACATTGTAGTTTTACCTGAGCCTGGATGGTGTTGCCTTCACACCCTAGAGGTTATATACTAAGTACTGTTATATGTGCAGTTAGTCATTGGCTAAAATATTGTATGACACATGATTGTATAAATGGAATATTTTTATCTTTTTTGTATTCAATAAGTTTTGATAGTTGACCATTTTTTATGTTTACTTGTATTTTTTTAATTACTGAGTTGCATTCCATTGGAGAAATGCTACCATAAAATATGTTTATTCATTTCTCCATTCATAGTTATCTTGATTATTGTTAATTATTGGCCCTTTCAATTAAAAAAGCTATGGGTATCCTTGTAATTTTTTATTTATGTACTTATTTAGTGGACATAGACTCTTATTTCTCTTAAGTGAAAACATAAGCATATCATTACTGAGCCCTAAGGTAAGTGGATGCCTAAATTTATCAGAAACTATCTAAATTTAGTTAGTTAATAAATTTATTAGAAATTTTCATTTATTATCAAAAAAGTTGGTACTGTCAGTCTGTATGATTTCAGCACTTTTATAATTCTCATTGTGTTTTGAATTCACATTCCCTTGATGACAATGACATTGGACATCTTTTCAAGCATCTTGTCATTTCTCATGAACAGTCAGTTCAAGTCTGACATCCCTTTTCAAAGTTTAGGTTTTCCCCCTAACATTCTAGGTTCACTTCCTTTGTTTAGTATTTCTTCTCTGACTTTCTTTTCCTTGTGTGTGTGGGGGTGGGGGACTCGCTTGTTCGTGTGTATGTGTCATGGCGCCCACGTGGAGGTCAGAGGGCGCTGCAGTTTGGCTCCTCAGCTGCCCCTTGTTTAGCCAGATTCTCTCATTGTGCTCACACAGTGCCCAGCCTGTGGGCTTCTAGGAAACAGGGGGAGAGTTGGGAGTCTTCTTAGGTTGTGCCTTTAAAAAAATACTGAAAGACCCCCCCCAAGGCCTCTCTCAGGAGAGCGTACCCCAAAACTCCAATAATCACACCAGCAGTTGCAAAAGCAAGAGGATTTTATTCTTCGGCTGCGCAGTCGGGCTCCATCAGCAGGCTGACGTGTGTCCAGGCAAGATGGAGCCCCGAAGAACAAAGGAGCAGGGTATTTATGGACAAAAATTATTTAATTATAATATAACTCAGGTTACTGGGTGTGTGGCATTTTTATTGGTTTCCTCCTGTATCTATATATCTCCTGATTGGTTACCGCTTTGGGGCCACATCCCAGATCCAGCCCTCATTCTGGGACAGCCATATGTTCCCTTTTATGGAATCTTTTTGCTCCTGGGTCTTTATGACCAGGCATCCTTTAGGGAGGGGGAGGCCAATCTAAAGTGAAGTTAGTTTTATAAAATGGAGTTTTATCTATAGAATGGATTCTTCAATACCTTATTTAAGAGGAAGTGAGAGAGAAGAGGCAGATAAAGAGAGACTGAGCACACCAGGGCCTCTAGCACTGCAAATGAACTCCAGGTGCATGCACCACCTTGTGCATCTGGGTTTATGTGGGTCCTGGGGAATGAACCCGGGTCCTTAGGCTTTCTAGGCAAGTGCCTTAACTGCTGAGCCATGTCTCCAGCCCAGATTGTGCTTTTAATAAAAATTTGAAGTACAGATTCAAGTGTGGAAAGCATATGATTCTAATCCCTAGATTTTAAGAAGTGGAAGTTTCCCAAGTGAGTCAACATCTCAGGGCCTGGTCACTACTCTGGTTTTAGGGTGTCTTTTAAAATTTCTTTGGTGGGATCACAGCAGTATATCGATGAAAATCAGATTAGACAGGAAGGATGCAACTGGATGGATCGATGTTAATTGGCACGGAAAGAGTGAAAACGTGGGAAAAACAGATCATATTAATACCTTCGAGTAGCATGGCCAGATACTGCAGATATGGGGATTTCTTTGTGAACCATTTAAGTGTATAATGGGAGTTGTTCATCTCATGGCTTACATTTGGGTGTGATCCTCATAAGATATGTGTCTATGTTGCAAAGTGATGGCTGGAACAAGAAGTTGTTTTGGAATTAATTTACTCTTTTAACAAAAGGGAGTAGTTTTTATTTTTCCTGTTTTTAAACTTTTCAGTAAACCCATTTATGGCTTTCAGAATTAAAATAGTTACCACTATATATATTTTACCCTGACTTTTTTTGTAACAAAAAGCATTGCTGTGACCTTATTTTAGTCATCATCGCCTTGTCTGGTGCATTCCCACACCAGCGCCTTCACCCTGTATCTTCTTTATTCCTCTGTGAAAGTGGCTCTAAAAATAGCTCATGTACTAGGTGCTGATACACTTTCAGGTTGCCAGGTCATTTTGTCTTGTTACAAAGCTTAGAAGTATCGGAAACAGTGTCTAAAAGAACAAAGATTTCTCACATGGCAAGTCACTATTCCTTTGAGAAATAATGAAATTCTTCTCAACAATCTTATAGTTCATAATTTTATTCAATTCTTTTTAAAAGGATTTCTCTTGGCCTCTCTTGTATACTAAATTCTACTAACTGGATCACACATGGTCCATCTTACTCTCTCTGATTAGAGGAGTTATCTTCTCATAGTTTTTAACAAGTTTTTTCTATAAATAATTCATGTGTGGATAACCAATATGATGAATATATTTTCTCCTTATCTAGTATATTGCTAGAATTTCATTACAAAAGTATGTCTTAGAATTGTTGGAAAAATTTTAAATACAGTTATTTTCTCAGAAGTCAAATTTAGAACAACAAAAATAGCCAAGGATAGTTATTTTGTTTTTTAAAGTTCTGGAAAGTCTATCTAAGTGATTATCAAGATATATGTAAATTTATTTCTAAATTTTAATTTTCAATTTATTGTGAATATTTTTAGAACTACTGGGAAATACAATAAATGATTTTGCAAAAAAAAAAAACTGGTCCAATAAAATTTTATTGAACAAATAACAAAAATGCAAATTATTATTTTGTCAAACT
The DNA here is from genome assembly GCA_004024765.1 of Zapus hudsonius. Lineage (NCBI taxonomy): Eukaryota > Metazoa > Chordata > Mammalia > Rodentia > Dipodidae > Zapus > Zapus hudsonius. The sequence goes on along the minus strand of PVHP010009435.1, from coordinate 36,446 downwards.
TTAAAAAACTTTACTTATAAATTATAGCCAATATAATTTGAATTTGTATTGTAATTGCAAGACATTATTTCTTGAAGGTGTCTATAGTCACTAAAGGTGGTCTGCTAGAGACCAAAGAGAAGAATGTAATTTCTTGTGTGTGGTGTGAGTGCATGTATGTATGCACATTCATATGTACATGGATGCATGTTTGTGTAGTATGCGTGCATGTGTGTGCAGCACGCTCGCTCATGGAGGCCAGAAGTCAGTATCTATCAGATGTCTCTCAGGCGCTCTCCACCTGACTCTCTGAGACAGGCTCTCACTGAACCTATAGCTCGCTGATTACAGTAGACTAGCTAGCCAGCAAGGCCCAGGGACTCCCTGTCTCTGCACACCACTACCTTTGAGGGAGGTTGAGGCAGGTCTCATGGCAGCCTAGGCTAATCTGGAATTCACTCCAGGCCACCATGTCTGGCTCTACCGAACTCTGGTCATCATGTGTGTGTAACAAGCACTTTACTCACTGAACCATCTCCCTAGCCCAAGAATGCAAATTTTCTTTTAAAATATGCCTTGATTAAAAAGAGATTTAGACTACTACCCTCCAGGCTCTTACACCCATAAATATTTCAGATAGATTTCAGGAAGAATTTAGGAGAAGAAATTTCCCAGGAGTAGAAAGAGGGCTTCTAGGCCAGCTGTGTCCTCATGTTCTAGAGGTAGATAAAAAAGAAAGAGCATTTTTGGTGGCGAAGAGGACCTTGGAATACAGTGTCCCTCCTTCTCCATTGTGGGGCGGTGCCAATTTATGAAGCCCATCTCCTACCTGGGAATGTTTATCAACTGTCTATGCACTTATACCTTGATTACGAAAACTTACCATGTCACCTACATGGACCAGGGTTTTCAGGGGTAGGCCTGGAGTGAACGACAGGTGAATGGTCATAGCCTGTGTCTTCATCGTGAAGTTGTATTTTATACTGTTTAAGGTAGAAGACGAGTTGGGAGAAAGTTGGAGAGTGACGTCCAGGGAAGGTGGACTGTGTCACTGCACCTGCCCTTCCCCTCTGAGAAGAGACCGCCACAAGGCTCTCTTTTTCATGGTTTTTGTTTGTTTGTTTGTTTTTGTATGACAAGCTTCTAAAAATAAATGCAGCATTTTGGGGAAAGACAGGATTATCTCTTATTTTAGAGCGCTTGCCAGGTCCCTTGCTGAGTTCTCAGACATGGCAGTTTTCAAGAGGATGAAAGTAGAGAGAAGAATGATTCTGACTTATGGAAACATAAGACAAGTTTTGATTATCTTTATCCATTGACCACAGTAATATGGACAATGTATATACTCATACAATTGAATTGTTATAAAATACATTACACTTAAAACACTTTCTATGGGAGGTGGCAGTGTTTGGTATTTTCAGTATATACTCCAGTGTTTGTGATCAGGAATGTTGTCTGCTCCCAGCCTCTGGGACAGTGGGTACCACTGGGCCTCTAGAGGAAAATTAAATTATGAAATTCACAAGAAATTTGATGGAACTGGAAAAGATGGTACTAAGTATAAAAAAGAAAGATAAAAACCTCATGTTCTCTCTCCTGTGTGGACCTACCTTTTAATGTTTGTGTAAAGTAAATCAAATGAGGTGAGAGTGAGGAGACCATGAGAGAGAAGCAAGATGAGAGGGGGGGAGAGTGAAAGGAAACAGGAAATATGAAAGTGTAAAGGGTTTATGGGGGGGGAGGGAACAAGGGGGAGGCTAGGAGGGGAACAGCGAAGGAAGGGAAACAAAGACCGGAATTTGTTTGAAATACAACATAATGAAACTTAAAAATAAAGAGAGTCAGTTCAGGTTTGTGTCTCTGCCTAATGAAATTAAATAGTTTTGCTTATATTTATTTTGTCATTATTTTTTAATCATTTAAACTGAAATGTTTCAGTGTTTGATGAGGGTAACTTTTTACATAGCATCAGCTTGTGTTTAACAGATTTTTTTTTTAAGAATACCGATGTGTGCTAAGATTTGGAATTGACCTTACAGTGCCCTTCAGTGACATTATTATCTGCTTTGAGTTTTATGGAGGGAATTTCAGTGGATCGCTTCATTTATAACTGAGATATCTTTCCAATAGTCTGAGAAAAATGAGGCAAACAGCTTTGAAATTCTTACTATTGTCTGAAAGGCTGATTGCATACATTTACAACGGGAAGCTTTTGAATGGCTTCCTCTGAAAAGTGACTTTGAGCAACTGTTTGATCATACTGTGTGTGCTCCAGTTAATGCTGAAGCAGCATCCTGGCATCGTTCCCAAAAGCACGCTCGCCGCTGCGGCTCCCTGTGTTCCCAGCTCTTCACCTTGGAGTGGTGCAGCTCTCCTCGGCTCTGCGGTGCCTGCCTGCACCGAAGCCCTCCCATTTCATTGCAGTGGAGAAGAATGGAGCCCGGCCCCTGAATGAACGGGGCAGCCAGGTTGCAGGAAACCGGGATGACTGGAGATTTCAGCTGCTGAGCAAGAAGGGATTTTCATAGGTCCTTTTTTCTTCTTGCCACTGATACATTTTTGCTTTCTCTTTCCTTCTAGAGAGATGTGGATAATTTGCCCTGCCTCCAACGTCTGTTTCTCAGCTTCAACAATATATCGAGGTATGTGGAAACTCCCAACTTGTCATTTATTAATAACTTGTTTGGGTGGGCTCTTGTGCTTGAAGTTGAGATTGTAAATGCCTTGGAGAATGTCTTTGACATGAAAGATGTTAAATCGGAAAATGGTAGGATAGCCTATGACAAAGACCTTTGTTGCCTCTGCTGATAAATGCTGCAGGCAATGTAGCCTGTGCTTTGCATCTTATTAAACCAGAGAGCTTGCTTATCAAGCCTCCTAAGTGGACATTTCAACATATATTCTGCCGCCCTTTGTTTGACATTCACTGCACTAGACAGTTGAATTGTAATTTCTTTCATAAATTATCCTCGGCAATTTGTACAGCTACTAAATTTGATAAAGCAGACTATATTTGCGCCAAGTGCCTTCTCTCTGAGTCCCTACACTTAGTGCTGGCACATTAGAATATGCAGATGTGGAAAGTTTGTTCCAGCATCCTTTCTATGATGAGGCCTTACTTGGTGCTAGTGTGGAAGGTTTCAGACACGTCACGGAGGCTGGGTCACACCCTTCTTTCCTTCTCATTCCCCTGCCTTCCCGGTTTGAGCTGCACTTTATGGCAGTTCCTTTCAAGGCTGTTCTCTGAACGTGCTTTTATATGATCATTGAAAGAGTTTGGACAGATCTCTTCCCAAAGCCAATATAGTTTCATGCATTTTTTTGTTCACAACTCCTTCCTCTTCCATCATACTTAAATACTCACCCATCTTCCTTATCTTATCTCCAAATGATAGCACTGATCTCAGAATGAGGAGCTCTGTAGAGAGACATTCTTTCAGAGAAAATTCCCTTAAATTTTTCTCTTTTTCCTTCTCAATGGGAAATATTAAAGTTTTCTGAAGGATTTTTTCATGTGCTTTTCAACTTATTTTGACTATAATAGTCTAGTTTTACCAACCCAGAATAATAATGGTAAAGTAAATGGGTTTAATATTTATAGTTCTCTTAAAAAAAAGCAATTTCCCAAGAAATTGAGACACAAATGAGTCAACAAGAAAACTTAAGATACAAGCATCTCTACCAGATAACTGTAATGATAACTTGGAATATTTCCAGGACCCCACTGCCCTCTGTTCTGGCTTAACAGGGTTGCTGGGCTTTGCAGTTTATTAGTCCAGAGATAACCCAGATCATGAAGACTGAGCTAAAGCCCAAATCTGCAATACCTTTGAGGACTTTCTGTGGAGTCCTGCAGAGAGCACCCCACAAATGAAAACATTCAAATGTGTTCTCATTTGCAGAAACAAAACTGCAGAGACCCCTTTGGTTGTAGGACTTCCTAGGTCTTTATTGAGTTGTTGGATTCTTAATTTAAGGTACATCTGGGTCAGCTGTTAGGTTCCTGGTGGAAATACAGAAACTTCTAAAATGTGATGGCCCCTATGGAATTTGGAGAGCTCCAACATTCGATCAATAAGTACTTATATTGAACGATTGGTTACCTGGGAATGTGGTGACTGACCACAGTTGTGCTTGCCTGCATATATTTTGGATAATGCCCTTGGTTCTTCCGGTAGCAGTCAAGACATGCATAAAGAATGAAAAACACATCCCACATCTCTTCATCTCTGTGCAACCAGTGAACCGGTGCTTCTGGTTCACTAGCCCTCAGAGCATGCATAGTATAAGGGCAGAGACGTTGTAATACAGTGTTTCAGACTTAGTGGTAATGATATATGCCAAGGGAAAATAGGAGGCTCCAGAGGTGAGTTCATGTCAGCAGGGGAAGGGAAGCCAGGGAAGTCTGTCAAGAGGGAAGAGGTACTTGGCTGAGCTCTAAAGAATATGCCTTAGAAAAGTTAGGGGTACTCACACATCCCAGGTAGGGGCACAACCTGGGCCAAGACGATACAAGGGTCTAGGGTGATTGGTCTAGGCTAGTACCCAGCCTATGCTAAACCCTGGGCCTTCCCTGGCCCATGCAGTGCTGGAGGGGCCTGTCAAAGCACGTTAACTATGATCGCCCTGAAACAGTGGGAGGTGAATCAGGAGGTCAGCTCTATTTAAGTCAGTCTTTAGACACGTCCATTCCTTGCTCAGCTCTTCTCCTAAGGTGCTGTTTCCAAGGTGCTGTTTGTGTGGCTGTTTTGCTTTTTCTGCATCCCAAACTTCCAAGGAGTGCCAAGAAATGTTTATTTATTTTTTACTGGTAGCTTTTTCTAGCCGGGATCTCTAGCCCAGGCTGGCCTCAAACTTGCTATATAGCTGAGGATGACCTTGAACTTTATTTTTTAAATATTATTTATTTGCAGAGAGAAGGAGAAAGAGAAGAGAGAGAATGGGTGCACCAGGGCCTCCAGCCACTACAAACAAATGTCAGTTTGTCTTACATTGTATGAGCAAAATCATTTTTATGAAAAATTTCTACTTTTGTAGAAATGTAGTTGTTCTGAGGGTGTCTGCGTGCACCTTTGTGTGTGCGTTATTTTACTCTAGAGATACGTGAACTGGGTGACAGGATGGATATGGCTCTTACCATGGGTTGGGTTGTGGGCATGCTTTCAATCTCCTGTCTTTCTGCACGACTTTGATGGCACTCATGGTTTCTAGTGCTTCCCTCTCAGTTCCGCTCCTCCAGATTGCAGGCCTGGCAGAGCAGGGTTCATTACTGTACTCCAGGCTCGTGTGTGCTCTTGGAACCAGCTTAACTCCTTGGGTGCAGAGACTTTGGGGCGTCGTTCCCCATGCTGTCACGGGGTCATTTGGATTGCTTAATGCCAGGCAGGACCCGAGAGTCTGCGCTGCAAGCAATTCAAGTCTTTCAGGGTTTCTGGCAAGTTATTGATTTTTCAATGAGCCTGTTGCCAGAACTTGGAGAGAGAAGAAAAATCTATGGAAACTAACCTTTCAGTTATGCAGCGGAGCAGATCAAGGACAGCTTCTGCCCTGGATGGAGTAGGGGCCGCGAGGAACTGCAGTGTCTCCAGGGCAGTTAGCAATTAAACTAGTCAGTGTCACGTTCTAGTGTCCCCAGTACTGACCTTCTAACCATGTCAGTGTCTGCTAGGAGGGGCCTCTCCTATTCCCTTCCTTTCCTTAGTAAGACAGATACTTTCTTTTTAGGATGTCATTAAAACTTTTGCTTTTTGCTGTTTTGTTTTATTTTTGTGTGTTTTTTTGTTGTTGTTTTGTTTTTTTGTTTGTTTGTTTTTGAGATAGGGCCTCACTGTGTATCCTGTATAGTTCAGGCTGGCTTCACAGCTCTCCTCCTGCCTCAACTTCCCAGTGCTGGCATTCGAGGCAGGACCACTACCTAGCCATGGGAACTTCTAAGCTAAGTATTCAGTGTCTCTTCTGAAGAAACAATGCTATTATAATAGGCCATCTTCTCCTTCTTCTTCCTTTTAATTAAAAAAAAGTGGTGCTGGGGTTCAAACCCAGGCCTTATACATGTTAGGCAAGTATAAGATTTCTTTCTGATTAAGGGAAGCTAACATCATTGACCTTCACCCAGAGCTTTGAAATTGTAAGAGAAGGGAGCCTTAGAAATCAGTTTTCTTGTGCCCTATACATCTTTATAGTAATTTGTACAGTTTTAAATTTTATAATTTTTTTTTGCTTTGAAGTAGCATTTCAGAGAGAACAGAGTACATTGTTGATGATCCAGAGAAAATACTGAAGCCACATGGCTAGTGGTTACTGGCTTCATTTGGGTGTGTCATCAGGGAGCCCCTGCATATGAATATGTGACCTTGTGTCAGTGGTCTGACCTTGGGCAGCAGATTTCTACTCCAGTGGGTTTTTTTTCTGCTTTCTTCTTGCGGATTGTCTTGGAAAGCCTTAGAAATGGTGTTTTCTGAAGACAATTTTTAAATTATTTTTTTGCATGTGTTTATGTATATGGTGTGCACACATGTCTGTATGCATGTTTGTATGTGTGCAGGCACATGTGTGTGTGGATGAACACATGTGCAAGCCTCACAGCTTACTGAAGAGTCAGAGTTATTGGAGAAGATGTGGTAGACAGAAGAAAGAAAAGAAGACAAGGGAAATTAGGGGCTCTATCACGTGTGTTTATTTATATTACCTCTTGATCTAGGAGTTTTTAGGGTCAGAGCCTGTTCCCTAACAGCCCTAGCAAATCAGGTTTGAAGCAAGCAAAGACATACTTCATGATGAAAAGCAGAAAAAGAGCCTTTCTTCAACATGGGAACACTGGGAAGAGTGACAAAGTCACTTCCCCTCCTCCACAAGTCTGTCTTGGGGTCCTGATGTGAGACGAAGGTTGAGGGAGAGGGCCAGAGGTCTGCCTAAATAAATGGTCCCATCTATATGTGTTCCTACCCATCACCGACCCCTCGTTGTCTGAGGCCTGTCTCTCCTGTAAGGTTGCCTGATGAGTCAGAAGAACATGAAATGTCTTCCATGAGATAAGCCCCGCCCCGGGATGGCACCAGGCTCCTTCCTGCATGAGATTCCTAGGGAAATTCCAATTTCTTGGGGTGTATTGTTTCAATAATATGATAGCCCAAAGGAGGGCACACGTGTGTGTTTGGAATACTTTAATTCCTCTGAAGGAGAGAAAGGCCCAAAAATCTAGTGGTCAGCAGGTGCTTCTTTACTGTTCCCGTGTGTCTTATTTTATTATCCTCTTTTCTACAGGTCCTATTTTATCTACAGTCCTTCCAGGCATTGGTTTATAGGTACATAGAAATCCTGTCATGGATTGCTTAAAACATTACTAAGTAGAGAATGACACTGTGTATGCTATCTAGTCCTCTTTATAAAATGTTGAAATTAATCTTCCCAAAATAATAATTATTTTCAATTCAAAGGTTAGCTTTCTTCAATGGTTTCCATTAGTCAGCTGGAAATTTTACCTTCTTTACCATCTTAGAAATATATAATTATGATTTTCAACTCAATATATTTTCCAGATACTTTTATTGCAATTATGAAGGTTCATTTTATAAGTGAGGATGAATTTATAGTGCTTGTGCATTTACCTAAAAAGAAGGCTCCTTGAGCTAAAATTGAAGTGAGGCTCAAGCTGGCTGTGTGCCTGTCTCAGTCTGGGTTCACACATGCATGGTTGAGAGGTGAATAGTTATTCCTGACAATGAATTAACATTTACTTACTTCCTTACTTCACTTGAGACAGGGTCTTGCAATGTAGCCCAGGCTAGCCTGGAACTTGCTGTGCAACCAGAGGCGTTGAACTCACAGTCTGCTGCCTTCAGTCCCCCCAGTGCTGGGATTGCAGGTGAGTGCCACCATGCTGGTTGACTTCATGCTTTTTAAAGCATTGAGACACCAAAGACCCTTTGAGATTTTGTAAATATGAAGGTTTTGGAATTTTCATAAAAAGTTTTGCTGCATATTACTAAAATGAAGGGACTTGGGCCTTAAAAATACTAATTAATTAAATTCTAAATGTGTCTAGGTTCAGAAACAAGTATGAGAAATGGAGACCAATAACATTTATGATTTCCTTTTTGTTTTTCCAAAAATTCATAGAAATATACATTTAGAAGAAAATTCAAGATATAAATATGTTGGATACAAAATTTATTTAAAAACCAACTTTAAGGGGCTGGAAGATGTCTCAGCAGTAGAAGGTGCTTGCAAGCAAAGCCTGCCAGCTTAGGTTCGATGCCCAGGCTGCCCACTCAAGCCAGACTGGCATCTGCATCTCACACAGCAGCAAGACCCTGGCATGTGTGCATGTGTGTGTGTGTGTGTGTGTGCGCGCGCACACACACACACACACACACACACACACACACACACACACAGCAAATAAGCTAAAAATACTTAAATTTAAAAATAAATAAAAGAAACAAACTTAAGCAAGCTGCTGTAAGTAGCTGTCCCAAGCAATATTTCTTGTAGTTATGTTCTAGAAATACCCTGAAATTATTTCAAGTAGTGTACAATAAAAATCTCAAATATAATGAGCACAACCCTGTAAGACCAAGGGAAACAAACGAGCAAATATGGAAATAACCAAACAAATCAGTCAGTCTCAAGAAAGATGCAAGTTCCTAATCAACCGTATCCAAACCCCACAGTTATTCTTCCATCTGGAAAACTTTCAAGTTTGATCTGGAGGAACTTCAGTTTATTTTTTATGATTAATTCACCCCCATCCTTGCGCATGGAGACAATTATTTACTTGTTTGGGGACCCAGCTGAAGACAAAGAAAGGTGTTTCCTCTTCACTACTTTTACAATGCCTCTGGGAATACAGTGTCTTGTATATGTGTCCAGTTAGGCCATGTTCATCTTATCTTGTGTATCCGGCACAAAGTAATTTTATTCATTTTAATGAATGTATAAATAAAGCCAAATTGAATCTGATATTTTTAAGTATTTATAGATAATTCAAGTTTTTTTGGGTGTGTATGATGTATGTATATTTGTGAGTATGAGCATGTGTGTGCCATTGCACACACATGGAGGTCAGCGGATAACTTTTGGATGTCAGTCCTCACCTTATACCTCATTTGAGGCAGGATCTCTTATCACCACTCTTTTTATGAGATTAGCTGGCCCAGGAGGTACCAATGATTCTCCTGTCTCCACCTCCCTCATTGCAGTAGGTGTTCTGGGATTTCAGATGCCAGCACTGAGCATTAGGCTTTAAGTGGGCTCTGAAGATCTGAACTCAGGTAGGTACTCAAGCTTGCATGGCAAGTGCTTTATCCACTAAGCCATTTCCCTGGCCCTATAGAAATTCTTAACTAGCTCGTTTAAAAGATTACATAGTTGCCCAAGATTCAGTTTGCAGCTGATGCTTATGGCTGTAACTTGGGAAGTCTGTCTGCTAAATAGTAAATACAGCAGAGAAGCCAAGTTCAGATCACTTTACATGTAAGTTGTTGACCACTGTCTCATGACCTTCCAGACCAAAACTTTTCTTCAGTGGGTGAACATGTTAATAGTGTACTTTGTGATCTTGAAAAGATTTAAATTGATTTCTTGGAGAAAAACTGACAGCTTGTTTCTGGTAGTTCCTAAAACATCTGTTAGCCTGCCACTAGTGCAAAGAGATCCCATCTATGTGGACAATTTCAACTATGTAAAGTGGCTGTTTTAGAGTTCTCGCTTCAACATCCGGGTCTCTGGCACCTTCCTGTCCTTGTCAATGTGCATCTTACATTTTGATGCTTCTTTCTCATCTGGCAACTTCTGATTGGGTTTTGGGCATTGTGATGTTCTATCCGGGGAGTGTGGGTTTTATTGTGCTTATCTAAAAGTATCAAGTTCTGTCTTGATAACGTACAGGTTGATTCTGTTGAGGCTTATTGTGAATTCTTCAAGAATTTTTAATTGAATAGGGCAAGTCTAGAGTAATACTTATTCTCGAACTAGATAATAAGTTTTCACACATATTTGCTTTTATCCTGACAGTACACTCAAGATTTCTGGATCAACGAGAAACAGATTATTTATGTTCAGATTATCTTCATTGGTTTACAGGTTCCATTTTATCCCTAGGGCACCTGCCACCTCCATGATTGGAGAAGGGCTCATCACTCATGAGAGGAACTTAGACAGGAGCTGATTACACATCTGTACCTCCTCCCCTCCAGACAAGAAAGAGGAAGTTAAAGGAGAGGGAGAGGGAGAGATAAAGAGAGAAGAAGGAGGAGCCAGGAGGCAGAGGAAAGAAAAGACGGGAGGGAAGAAGAGGGAAAGGAGAAGAGAGGACACGGGAGGAGAGACCTTATCATCCTAATGTAAATATGTCCTGAGAAGAAAAGGAGAAAGAGCTCTTAGCCAATTATCCTTTGGAATGTAAGCAAATGGTTCTAGGTTTTATTATCCTTTAGAATGTGAACACATAGCTCTGGGAGATACATTTCTGTATCATTCTCATGGTCTCTTTCTATTCAATCATTTTTTTGGCCCATTTGAAAAATTTCTTTACTCAGAAAGCCATTGCCATGATAAACATGAAATAGTCACATTGTTTACCACTGTTGAGTAGCCCCATACTCTGGCTTGGCTTTCTGAGGACCTCCCATGTAGAACCTGGATGCTCAGTACTTTCTTCACTCTGTGGGAGTTCCTTTGTGTCCCAGGTCCATGTGGTCTGTGGATGCACCTTTTATCTCCGAGTCCTTAGAGTTATGCTTTGCTAGGCTTCGTGGTGTCTATCTGTCATCTATCTATCTATCTATCTATCTATCTATCTATCTATCTATCTATCTATCTATCTATTATCATCTATCTATCTATCTATCTATCTATCTATCTATCTATTATCATCTATCTATCTATCTATCTATCTATCTATCTATCTATCTATCTATCTATCTAATCTATCAACATTCAGCGCAATATGCAAGAGACTCCTGTGCAGGCAGGCATCTGGATTTCTCTCTCTCCATGCCTTCTCGTCTGAACTCCCCACCACCCAATCCCAGTAGACCTTCGGATGCACAGAGCTCTTCATCCTGTGAGGTGGAAAGTGCCTCCAGGCAGGAGACAAGGAGAAACTGTGCACTCAGGAGTCACAGCACTGAGCTGTTTAACATTTGCTTACTGTATTTTGTTCTGTTTCATAGCAGTTACACTGGGAGAGCGAGCCTGATGTCATTGTGGCTGAAATTGCAAGTTTTATCTACTAGATTTTCAAGTTTTTATGATTATATATTATCTTACTTTCTTGTCTATACTGAAAGGATGTGAATTCCTTATAAATCAATAACACATCATTCCTGTATGTAAGAATTAATGATTTGATCTAATCATTAATTGGATAGATTGATTGGCCTTTCTGTCTAAACCCTCTGATAGATAGATGAGCAGTTTAGAACTGCACTAGAAAAATCTATTCTTCTTTAGCTTCCTTAAAGTCTATGAAGATGCTATCTCATCAGTCCAGAAAGCCCCATGCTTGGGTCTTTATTACTTTATCTTTTGGTAGGAATGGTATAAAGGTGGTTTAGCTCATTCTTATCTTCATGGAGAGACTGAAGCAAGAACCAAGTCAACCAGCACCCATCTCTGACACTGAGGGGGAGGGAAGGGCGCCCAAGGTGATGTACATGTTGTATAACTTGTTTAGGAAGGTTTCTGTGGAAGCTGCTCACTTCATGTCTGGCTGGGGATTGATATCATAGCCTGTGAATAAGGGAGAAATGTCCAGGACTCAGACAGCTGGAGCTCAGAGTGGCAGAATGCAACTTAGACACACACTTACAGCCAGGCTTGCTGATATGTCTATCCTGAATTAGGTTTTCTTGCTGTCTCTGCTAGAGCAGATGGAGAACTAGAGCTACTTCTCTGGGGCTGAGTGGGGATGATTCCTGCACACCTGATGTGGTCTTTTGGCCTGGTGACCAGGAAGGCAGGGAAGGTGCAGAGAAGTGTGCCAGGGATAAAATAAAACCCTTGAGTGGCACACCCCCAATGACCCACTTCCTCCAAGTAGGATCCACCTCCAGGACATCAAGTTTGAATGGATTGACTCATTTATGGACTTGGCCACAGGCTGTACAGACTTCTTCCACACGTGCTCCTGCCATAATGTACCACCTCGCTGCAGACCCGCTTCTGGGCCACAAGACTGGCCTCAACTGAAACTGTGGGCTGTAATAAGTCTTTCCCCTTCGCGTTGGCTCTCTCAGATACTTTATGCAGCAGAAAGCTAGCATACTCTTTTTAAGAGGAAAGCTCTCCAAAGAAGGGGAAGTGAGCCATCTGATTACAGACTGGCAGAAAATCATTGTGCGCGTGGTGTTCAGGAATCATCAACCCCAGTTTTCCATCTCCTATGCCAGAGGCACCCCAGCAGCAGTGAACTTTCCTTACTTCGTGCCTCTATTGCCCCACTACCTGACGTGCAGGTCTGTGTGGGCTGAGGGTCTCTGAGGGCTGAAGTCCCTTGTGGTGAAAAGCAGGAAGCACAGCTCGTGGTGGCTGGTGTGTGGCACACCAGGAAGGAGGAACCAGAGGCAGGACAAGTCCCTAGTGACATGCTCCTGTCACTTGTGCCTGGTGGGCCCACCTCCCAAGATCCCACCGTCTCCCAGTCTGGTACCACCAGTGGGGAATAAGCATTCAAAACATGAGCATGATTCAGAGCTCAGTGCCCATATCCCTGCCTGCGTCCACCTCTTGTCTTTGACAATAGCCGTCCTAATGAACATTAGGTAGTGCCCTGTTGTGGTTTTAATTGGAATTTCATGGATTTTTTTCCATAGACTGTTAACTCTTTGTACATATTGTTTTGAGAAATGTCTATTCAGGTCCTTTTTCATAAACTTTCTTCTTTTTCCTTGAGAAGTTGACCCTCAAGTTAGAGACCATAGTTTGCAGTTTCTGATTCCCCTGGGAGGCATGATGGCATTTTTCTGCCATGTCTCCAAGCTGGCTTTGGGAACCTGCTACTTTGCACATCACGGGAGCTGGCTGGTATTCTCTGCATGAACCTGCTGCCAGTTTGTTCGAGAATTGAGGATCTAGAAACATCTTGCGGATCCAGAGAACAGTTCGCTTTTACCTCAGTAGTGGTAGCCAGTTGGTCCTCCTCCATTTCACTAACATTTCTTCTGTGTTTCTTTCACGGAAGGACCTCGTGGTTTTCCCAGCTGGTTGTTAAAGTGCATTTGTTCTTCAACTCTTTGTGTAAAACACCGAATGCAAGCAACATTGTAGAGTGACAGAGGTTAAACGGAAATATGGCTTTTGTTTTCTGTGAGGGTATAATCTAGTGATAGAGACCACACCACGGCCATGTGACAGGACAGAACCTACATGCTCCGGTGTGAAGCGTATACCATCCCTGAAAACTGACAGAAGTTTCTCAGGGATCCTTGTTCCAGGGTGTGCTTGGAGCAAAGTACTCCCATCACCCGCAAGCTCACCAGAAGTCAGAACCTCGAGTGCTACCCAGACCTGCTCCACCTCCGTTGTCATTTTACAAAGATCCCAGGGGAGCCCAATGCTCATCACAGCCTGGAGAGCACCATTCAGAGGACTCTGAGTGTCCTTCATTAGGTCAGGTACACAGCAGGAAGTAAGGACACACAGAGTGCAGGGGGCCTAGGACACATGTTCCCTCTCCCAGGAATGAGGGACAGCATCAGCTGTGGGTTGGCTTTATTACAGGAGAGAAGAGTTCTTTTACTGGAGAGGGGGAGCTGGGCAGGATGCTGAATGAACTAATGTCGAGCCAGCTCTTCTCTAGCCCCTGGATTTCAGCTCATCCCATCCCATTTCCTGTGTGAGCGTGTTCTCTGGGCTCCCTCACCTCCTGAAGCCATCTGTCTCCTGACCTAGATAGGAGAGGTTCTTGTTTCCTCCACAGTGTGGTTTTTATGTCCCTTTTCAATGGAGACTCATACTTCCCAAGTGCATGTTACCATGGTGATAACACACACACACACACACACACACACACACACACACACACACACACACACCTCTGCCTGCCTCAGTTCACTGCACCCCACTCTTGGTAGCCCTCGTTGGCCTTGTCCACTGCCTTTCATCCTGTCACTAAGGCATTGATTTTTAGTTCTACCTTTTTAAACTGTGAACTAGTTGTTTAAATACATTTGTCTTAGCCAGACATGGTGGCTCACACCTTTAACCCCAGCACTCTGAGGATTATCACTCTGAGTTCAAGGCCAGTCTGTGCTACAGAATGAGTTCTAAGTCAGCCCAGGCTAGAGTGAGACTGCCTCAAAACCAAAGTTTAAAAAACATATTTGTCGGGAGCTGGAGAATTGGCTCAGCAGTTAAGTCACTAGCCTGCAAAGCCTATGGACCCAGGTTTGATTCCCCAGTACCCATGTAAATCAGATGCACAGGGCACATGCATCTGGAGTTTATTTGCAGTGGCTTGAGGTCTTGGCACACTCATTCTCTCTCTCTCTCCATTTCTCTACCTCTTTCTCTCTCAAATAAATAAATAAAATATTTTTAAACACACACAAAAAACACATTTGTCTTTACTAGAGTGAGTCATTCTTTTTGTTTTTGATCGAGGTAAGGTCTCACTCTAGCCCAGGCTGACCTGGAATTCACTATGTAGTCTCAGGATGGTCTCAAACTCAAGATGATCCTCCTACCTCTACCTCCCAAGTGCTGGGATTAAAGGCGTGCACCACCATGCCAGGCTTGAGTCAAACTTTTGATCCTTGGAAATTATCTTCTTTTCAGAAATGTTTTACACATAGGAACAGAAAGAGGGTTGCCAGCCTTTACTTCTGTTTTTTGTATAAAGTGATATTCAAATGAAACTTGGTGCTCAAATTCTCTGAGATTTTCAAGCCAGCTCATGTTATCTCTTCATGGATGTTAGACTCGTACTCAAATGTGGAAACTGATCAATAGCTTTGGCTCTTGTCAGTTTATTTGCTTTTCATGAAGGTTCTGGTCCTGGAGATGGCTCAGCAGGTAAGAGCACCTGCTGTACAAAGTGTGCATAGACTTGAATTTGATTTCTGTACAAAAGCCAGACATGGGTACACATGTGTGTAACCCCAGCACTGAGGGGAACAGAAACAGGAGGTTCACTGGGGTTCTGTTGTCAGCCAATGTGACTGAAGTTCTGTTTCAAGGAATTCAGCAAATGAGTGATAAAGGGGGAGGTGGCACACAATGCCTCCTTTGGCCTCTACACACGTGTGCTTGGGACATGCACATCTGCACACACATGACCTACTATACACACACACACACACACACACACACACGAAAATAAATAAATAAAAGTTCCCATCACTTTTTCATCTAAGTGTCAAGAGTTGCTAATCATTGTTTAGTTTCATTGTGACATTCACGATTACAAATTGGTGATCTTCTACCCTGCCTGCCGCTCCTTCCTGCTCCTCCTCTTCCTCCTCCTTAAGCCATAGTTCTTTTGTGAGACACCTTCCCTGTCTGTTGCATTACTTCAAAGATCAGTCAGTACAAGAAAGGCAGGCCAAGAGCTCCAGTTCTGTTCTCTTTGAAATTTTAACTAATGGTCATTTGCAGTTGCTTAATACCTTATTAATCTTCTCATCTTTTCAAGCCTGTTTTATTTATTAAAATATAAGTTTTCTTAAAATAAAAATATACGCTGTGTTGGATAATTTTATTATATGAAATCTCAGCCAATTGGTTGTGCTACCTGTTTCTGCTGGCTATCAAACATTGTTTTCTTTCTACCAGCTGTTTTGTTGTTGTGGGTACTACTTAGTAATTTATCTTTGGGAGTCAGCAATACAGACTCTTGCACTGTGTGCATTTTCCCTTTAAATGTTACTTCCCGTGGGCTGGAGAGACAGCTCAGTGGGTAGAGCACTTGCTTAGCATGCAGGAAGCCCTGGTTTTGATCCCTAGCACAGCATAAATCAGGTGTGGTGTGCATACCTGTAATACCAGCATAGGAGGATGAGAAGTTCAAGGTCATCCTCAACCATATAGAGATTCTGAGGCCATTCTGGGCTAGAGACCCTATCTTAAAAAATAAAAACATAAAAAAGGGCTGAGGACAAGTTTCAGTGGTAGCATGATTGCCTACAAAGTGAGAGACCCTAGATTCAATCCAAAGAAGTTAGAGTTGACATGTAAGCAAATGGGTATGTCTGTGTGCCAATAAAAAACTTTATTAAAAATCATATATGTTCTTCAGTCTTTAATAATTACATATTATAAATATTTCTGGTTTCTGTATATATGTGTGTGTTATACATATATATATATATAATGCCAGTATATAGGAGTACAATTCATGAATTATTATATTCCATTTCATGTTAGCTCTCCAGGCACATAGTAACTATTCAGTAAAATTCTCACTGATCTATACAGTGAGCTTTTCACTTAGATCAGTTTAGAGTTCCTGATACTTTATGGATAGACGAGAATAAAAAACCTTCTAAAGTACCTAACTCATTGGTGGCAACTTTGTAATTAGAGAAATTTGGCTGTTATTTAAAATATGTTAGTTTAGTGTTTATGTAGCATGCATCCATATATGGAATTTTATTCCTCTGCATTGTGATGTGAGCACAAAATGTACTAAAGGTTTTCTTTTCCCTTTGAGGGGTGAATTTTGTCTATAGGCTGTCTCAGATAGGAAGCAGATGTGGTGCTGGGAGGGACGGCTAAGAAAGAGCACATGCCAGAGGCATCTGGACAGAGATTAAAGTCACATTTTGAGATCAGTGTCAACCTTTGGTCCAAAGCTTTTCCATTCTTGGAACTCTGAAGAGACAAGCAACTAAGTTTTTCTTAGGAGAGAAGGAGAAAGAAAAGGAGGAAAAGAGAGTTGAAGTAAGAAGAGAGGGGGAGAGAAGATAGGGAGAGACAAGACACAGAGAGATTCTTAAGAGCCAGCACCTTATGTAGTGTTCTGTCTCCAGGTTAGATACTTTTTAAGCAGTCTGATTTCGATTTTTTTTTTCAGTTAGGTGACACAATAGCCTTTCATCAGGCTGTGTTTGTGCTTGAGTATGTTTTATTTGCTTGGGCAGTGTCTTTAAAAGCTGAGTATGTGGTGGTGCATATCTTTAATCTGAGCACTCTACAAGTAAAGGTAGGAGGATTGCCATGAATTCAAGGCCATCCTGGGGACTACAAAGTGTATTCCAGGCCAGCCTAGGCTAGAGTGAGACCCTGCATGGGGGCGGGAGTTTGAGGTAAAACCTATGTCCTTTGTCAGAGAGCTTCTAGGAATTGTTTGGTGGGTTTGTTGATCAGAGGCCTTACAGATGGAAATGTGAGAGGAGTCTTCTGGACCAAATATGTATTTATTGTTATTTCAATGAAACTATTTAAAGCATAAGACATCAGTCTGGGTGTCCACAGAAACTGCTGACCTGGGACAGTCCCCGCCTGCAAGCACAGCCTTTTCCTCACTCCTGAAACCTTTTGTGTGGGACTTGAATTCAGACATGAGTCACAATGGCATCTGCAGGCCTGGTAGATCTCTGAGGTCATTGGGCATGCTGTTCTCCACCCTGATACAGACATGTTTCATACATGATCAAGATGTCATTTAGTTTCAAGTGTGTGTGTATGTGTGTGTGTGTGTGTGTGTGTCACCATGCATTCTTTCAATGGGTGTTTATTACACCAGTTTTATCCCTCCCTATACATACAGTATGGCATGTACTTTACACACATGCACACACACCCTACATGAAAATCTCAGCCTGAAGGAGTGATTGTGTAGTGTGCACAAAGTTACATAAACCAGGTGTGGTGGTACAGGCCTGTAATCTTAGCACTGGGGTGATAGAGGCATGCGCATCAGAAGTTCAAAGTTATCCTTAGCTGCATGGTGAGTTCAAGACTAGTTTGGCCTACATGATACTCTGTCTCAAAGCAAACAACAACCTCCTAAGTCACCATCTCAGCACGTTGTTTTATGGATATCTAAAAAGATTTTGAGTTGGGAAGTTGACACAGTGGTTAAAACACATACCATGCAAGCAGAGCACCAGAGTTTGGATCCCCACACCCATGTCAATGCCAAGTGGTTTTATAGCCCTTCTGTAATCTCATAGCTCTGGAGGAGGAGACAGGGAATCCCCAGGGCAAGCTGGCTAGCTAGACTAGCTGAATCAGAGAGCTTTGAGTTCAAGTGAGAGTCCCTGTCTCAATAAAAGTAGAAAACAATCAAGGAAGATACCCAGTGTCAACCTGTGGTCACACGCAGGTGCATATAAATCTGCACACACAAACACACACACATACCATACATACATGTGCCAAAATGATTTCTACAGTTGATATGCAAATGCCAGTGCTTAGAACAGTGGCATGGTACTGAAGGACAAAGTTTGAAGATCTCACTATCTTGTTCAGGACCATTCTCTGTGCTGAAAATAACTCTTGCTATAGTGAGAGTTTCTCTTTTTTCATTCACAGTGCTTGGACAGGAGAAGAAAACAGGAAAAAAAAATCTCACAGGGAACAAACCTGACAAATGAGGAATTTTAACCACATGAGAAGCTTCAATGTCACTTATATCCATAATATAGCTAAGGAGTCTGAGAGACATAAGAGCAGGTAGTGGGAGCCAATCCGTTAGTACAGGCTAGGTGTTTAAGCAGGGCAGGAGGAGGCCTCTAAGATATATGCCTAATAGAAGTTGGAGGAGGACTTTTCTAGGAGAGGTTCTCATAAGTGAGGAGGATGGTTTGACACAGCCAAGATCCATGAGGACATGCTCAGGTGGTGCTGGTGTTGTGGGGAGACTTGGGAAATAGCTCAAAGGCTGTCAGAGGGCAACCCTGCCGTCGCCTAAGCCCTGATATGCCAGCCAGAACTGTGGATTTATGTGTTCTGGAGTCCAGTAGTTGAATCCAGTCACTCCCGTGTGATCTGATAAGGGACAACAGCATTCTCAAGGGGAGGGTGATTCCACGTCATGTTCTTATCACAGCAAGACATGACATTCACATGTAGACTGTGTGTGTTTGGTCATTTCAAGGCTACATTACCAAGACTTACTGAGGCAGTATTATGGCAGTGTGGCGGTGGTGACAGACTACACACATTAGTCAGGGGAGCCAAGTAGAGGCCTCAAAATTGACCCTCACAATACAATCAAAAAGTTTACTCTCAGTTTGCTAGAGAAAGCATAATCTTTTCAGCAGATGGTACTGGAATAATTGTGTGTCCCTGTGGGAAAACATGAATTTAGAAATAGGTTTTATACTTTTTAATATATTAACTCAAAATGGCTCACAAGCCTAAATGTAAAACCCAAAACCATAAATTACAGAAGAAACCTAGCTAACCTTTAAAGACCAAAATATGACTCATGAAAGAGAACATTAACAGGAATATATCACTAAGACCAAAAATATCTGCTTCAGGAAAGATGCTGTTAAAAAGAATAAAAAGATAGGCCAAGGATTGGAATAAGTATTTACGAAGCATGCATCTGATAAAGCACTTATATCCATTAAATAGCTAAGGAGTGTGAGAGAGATAAGAGGGGGTAATGGAAGTGAATATGAAATACATTGTATTGTATGAAATGGCCAGCAAACAAGAACTCTTTAAAACTCAGCAATAAGAAAACAAAGAATCCAGTGTAAAACACGGGCAAAAGATCGGAAAATGCAGAGAAGACATACAAATGACAAATGAGCAAATGAAACAATATCAACATCCTTTGTCATCATAGAATTGCATATTCAGTCAACGAGATACTCCTGTACACCTGTCGGATTGGCTAAAATCCAGAAACACCAATAAATGCCAAGTGTTGGGAAGATAGGAGCTGGTAGGGATGGAAGGCAGCACAGTCCCTCTGAAAGTCCTGCAGTTTCTCCCACAGCTGGAATCGGCAGACTTCTGCACACCCAGCAACTGAGCTCTGGTTGTTTGCCCAGGTGTTTAAAACATGTCCACACCAAAAGCTCCAAATGCATCTTTAGGATAGCTTTATTTATGATCACCCAAATCTGAAAGCAGCCAGGATATTCCCAGTAAGTGAGTAAAGAAAGTGATACACTTACACAATGGAATGTTGAGGAATGGAATGTTAATCAGGAATGAGAAGAAATGAGCTTCAAGCCATGAAAAGACATGGATGGATGAATGCATGTTAGATGCATGTTTCCAAATGAAGGAAGTCGGTCTGAGAAGATTATACACTATAATGTGATTCCAACTGTATGTTGTTCTGGAAATGGCAGAGCTATTATAGAGACAGTAAAAATATCACTGATTGCCAGGAACTGGGGGAGGAGGGAAGGTTGAAATGAAGGAAGCATAAAGGATTGTTTTTTTGGGCCATGAAAACTGTTCTGTATGATACTTTAATGTAGACACATTTCAGAACCTATAGAATTTACACCCTAAAGAGTGAACCTCACTGTATGTAAATTTCAAAATAGTCATTTAAGAATGTGCATGGTTCTGGAAAGGGACACACATCATGACAGGAGACTAACATGGTTTCTAATGTATCAAATAACTTCCTGGAAGGAGAGGGAGGAGGGCTGGCTACACAGCACTGGAAGTTAGGTGTGAGACTAAAGGCAAAAGGAACAACACCTACTTAGTGTGCTTTTATCAATAAAAAAAATTTCCCATTGAAGATTGTGGTAGTTTTGAGTAAATGTCCCCCAATATAATTTATTATAATTGTGTTTATTAAATTGTTAATTGTCTCCAGGCTTCTGGCTGGAGGAAGTGTCACTTTGGCCCAGCCTCCTGGGGACTGGCCCTTTCTAAATTGGATGTAAAATACTAGGGATAGATATGCAAAAGAAAAGCCAAAACCTGGTCTGGCAGTTCTGCATTTTGTGAATTACAGTGCTGGTGGTGGGGTTCTCTGTTTCTGCTCGAATCTGTGAAAGGGAGCCAGCCTTTTTCCTTAACTTCCCCTGTGTCTGTTGCTTCAATAAATACTTTCTTCCCCCAAATTGTGTCTGGTTTGGAGATTCATTCCAGCAACATGTGGCTGACTATGACAAAGATACAACTTTAAAAGTCTCATCTGTGAATACTGGAACTTAAAAATTTTAGTTAATGGGTCAGGTTTCTCCTAATCAGAGCAGGGCGTCCAGGTGGGCCAGAGAAGGCTAATGGTAATGGATTGGATTTGGAGACATCAGTATGAACTCGTGTTTAACTTAATATAGGCACAGATGTTTATAGAGAAAAATATTAACATGTTCATATCCACACACAGGTAGGTTATACACAAATAATTCTTGGTTGAGGGTGCCAAAAAGAATGACACCACAGTACGAAAGAATGCACACTCCTCCCAGACCTTCTGAGACTAGTGTCCCAGAAAAATGGCTGCTTCTAGGAATGGAGCAAGAAATCTATGAATTGAGAGAATCTCATAGTGTCAGAAATTAAGGAAGTGCCGCATGTACTCGTACATTTACAGACGCAAGCACGCTGAACACTAAGGTGCCGGGTGTACACGTACATTTACAGACGCAAGCACGCTGAACACTAAAGTATGTACGCTTACAGATGCAAGTACACTAAACACTAAGGTGCCACATGTACATGTACATTTGCAGATGCAAGCACACTAAACACTAAAGTACAGTGTGTACACGTACATTTACAGATGCAAGCATGCTGAACATTAAAGTGCCGGGTGTACATGTACATTTATGGACAATATTAAGTGTACATGTACAAGTACACTTAGAAAATACAGCTGTTAAGAACTGAGGATAAACCAGCAGATTGGGGAGGGGGGCAGTGGGGAATTGGGGATAACAACTCATTGTTTGCCCACTAAATATTGTAACTCATTATGGACAATAAAAAAAAAGAACTGAGGAAACAGGGAAGAGTGGGATGTATGGGAACTCTGAGTACTATCTTAGTTTTTCTGTAAATCTAAATTTTTTTCTTTAAAAGTCTAATAAAGGGTTGTTCGTGGTGGCATGTGCTTGTAATCCTAGTACTTGGAAGTGTGAGGCAGGAGGGTTATTGCAAGCCTGAGGCCATCCTGGTGTACATAGTGAATTCCAGTTCAATCAGGGCTACTATCAAGATTCCATGTCCAAAAAACCAAAACCAAACTAAATGAAAACAAAGTCTGGGGCATGGAGAGATGGCTCGGTGGTTAAGGTACTTGCCTCCAAAGCTTAAGGACCCAGGTTCAATTCTCCAGTATCCTCATAAAGCCAGATGCATATGGTGGCACATGTATCTGGAGTTTGTCTGCAGTGGCTAGAGGCCCTGCGTGCCCATTCTCTCTCTCTCTCTCTCTCTCTCTCTCTCTCTCTCTCTCTCTCTCTCTCTCTCTCTCTCTCTCTCTCTCTCTCCCTGCCTCTTTCTTTCTCTCTAATAAATAAATAAAATATTTAACAAAACAAAGTCTATTAAACAGTGGAAAGCTTTATTTAGAAGGCCTCAGAGTAACCCCGAGGTTTGTGTCTCTGCAGTTTCGACAGTGTCTCCTGCCTCGCTGACTCAACTTCTCTCTCGGACATCACTTTTGATGGCAACCCAATAGCTCAAGAGTCATGGTACAAGCACACAGTCCTCCAGAACATGACGCAGCTGCGCCAGCTAGACATGAGGAGAGTCACGGTGAGCTCCCTCCCTCCCCCAGAGCCAGAGCTGCCAGGGCTTCCTGCTTTCCCAGGGTGGGGAAGTCAGCACCTGTGCCTTGCTGGAAATGCTTCTTAATTTTAGTTAATTAAGAAACTATCAGAGCCAGGTGTGTTGGCGCATACCTTTAATCCCAGTACTCAGGAAGGAGAGAGGTAGGAAGATCACTGTGAGCTCAAGACCAGCCTGAGACTACATAGTGAATTCCAGATCTGCCTGGTCTAGAGCAAGACCCTACCTCGAAAAATCAAAAAGAAATGAAAAACAAATATGGGCCTGGGGAGATTGCTCAGCAGTTAAAGGCACTTGCTTGCAAAGCCTACTGTTCCATTTTCAGTTCCCAGTGTCCACCTAAAGCCAGATGCACAAAGTGGCAATTGCTTCTGGAGTTCATTTGCAGTGGCAAGAAGCCCTGGTAGGCCCATACTTACTGGTCCCTCTCTTTCTCAAATAAATAAAAATATTTAATAGGGAAACTATGGGTTATTATGACAATATACTTCATAATTGTAATTACCAAGTTTTTACCACCTGCCCCTATTTCCAAGTTCATTAAATAGGGTTCTTAAAATCACCAGGCTTCTATTTAATGTAATCATCAAGTTTATTTTTCATCTATTAGCTTAATATCTAGCTAATAATTTACTTTGGAGTCCTAAGTTAGAACTTCATTGAGTGACATCATGTAACTGTTAGTGTCAGACTACAGTCTGAATCCTGGTGTGACCATTTTTTAATCCTGTGATCTTTAGCAGGTTAATCAGTTTATGTTCATGTATACGTGGGTGTGAGTGCACAGTGTGTGTGCATGTGGAGCTCAGAGGACAAACTCTGTCATTCCTCAGGAACATTGTCCACCTTTTTTGAGATTGACTAAGAGCTCACCAATTAGTCTGGACTGACTGGTCAGCAAGCCTCAGATCTGCCAGCCTTCACCTCCTCAGCTCTGGGATTACAAGGGGGTACCACCACACCTGAGTTCTGAGGGTCAAACTGAGGGCCTCATGCTTGCTCAAAAAGTGCTTTCCTGACTGACCTCTTGCCCCAGCTCTTTTCTCATTCTGTCTCCATCTCATCTTCCTTCAAGTAAGGTAGAGATCCTCATCACACCATGCTGAAGAACTGGGGAAGGATAAACTGAAGATGGGTGTGGGCTCCTGGGCAGCTGTAATGACGGCCATGGTCACAGCTGTCATGATAAGTAGCTACCTGTTGTTCATCTGTCTCTATGGTATATATCCTATATGTAGATATTTTGATATGGAAGTTGACCTAAGGGACATATTGAATATAACACCATCCTTTGAGGTATGCAATTATCCTTGGCTCAAATAATTTCTCTAGTAAATAGACTTGCCTGACTTTGGCTCATTATATTCAAACTTAGATGAATATTTTGTGTGGGATTTTTCAGAAAATTTCTATTAGTAACTCAGTTTGCTCATCTTTCTTTCAGAACAATATCCCAAGCCTCCATTTACTTTCCCTCCTAGACTGTGCTAATTTAGATATGAATTCTGCAGCTAGCTTTGTTTAAAGTCTCAGACTTGGATAGCAGCTTCCTTCCCCAGTATGTGCAGTTTTCACCTGTGCCTCAGTGGTCCGATAGGCAGATAGGGGTGGCTGCAAGTAGTTCAGCATGCAGATGAATTCATGATGCTAACCTGTTGTCACCCTCAACTCTTACTTTGTCTTCCTAGCTAGTCAAGGAAGAATGGGTTTTAGTCTAAGAGTAAAATAGACATTAACAATAATTAATGGTGACAGTGATGCCTAGGATAGGTTTGAACCCAGGCCCATCTCGAATAGGAATTGACAGACTTTAAAAAGGACCTGAAGTAAGGATTTTAGGCTCTGGAAGCTTTACGGTCTCTGCTGAAATTAGCCAACCTTCTGTTGTACAACAGTTGTGGATAATTCTTAAATAAATAGACATGGCTTTGTTCAGGCAAAGGCTTACTTACAAAATGATTGGCAGGGTGGCCTTGGCCTGTTGGCTGGAGTGGTCAGTCCCTGAGGTAGAACACTGAGTCCAGCTGCTGCACATGGAATGTTGTCCCCAACGCGGCGTAGAATAGCAGAGCAGCAGAAAGATAAGGGGAGCATACTGTCTTCTTGTCATCAAAGGAAGGAATACAACCCCCCATGATGTGACAGCCAACTTGAGGTTGACTATGAAAGACAGAAATCCAGCCTGGATCATTGAAGGATCATTGAAGGATGGTTTGTGACTCTCAGGAAGCCTGGATCATTGAAGGATGGTTTTAGAGTACTTCAGGAAGTGATCACCAGGAGGCAGCAGGAGTTCACTAAGAGTAATTCATGCCATACAGAATGAATTTTTCAATTTTAAACAAGTTTTAGCTTTTTAAAAATTAGCATTTATTAACTATAAATAATGAGTTTAATTATGACATTTTCTAACATGTATGTAGCCTATTTTGATCATCTTCACCCCCCTATGTGTACTGCCCCCCCACTGATCCTTTTCTTCCAAACTAGTCCTCTTATTCTAGACATTGGGGTGAGTTTGGGCAGGCAGGCGCTACAGGCATGCATGGGGAAGGCAAAGGACAACTTTCTGGAGGGAGTCCTCACCTTCCATCTGGTTTGAGGAAGGATCGTGCATTCACCATTGTGTGTGTGCCAGGCTAGCTGACCTGTGAGCTTCTAGGATCTGCTCCTGTCTCCACGTCCCTTCTTGCTGTAGGTATATTGGGATTTGCACTATGGCATTCGAGGGTTTCCCATTGAGCCATACCCTCAGCCCCATTTCAGACATTTTTAATTGACATATTTATGAAATATAGTTACAATGCATGCATATAACATGTAGTGATTAAATCAGGCTAATTACTAATAGACCCTCTCAAGGAAGGGAATGGACAGAGTTTTGGTATTTGGTGAAGTTTGTGTGTGCACATGTGTGTGCAATGCTTGTGGAGGCCAGAGAACAACTCATGTCTCAGACAACATCCACTGTTTTTGAAACAGGGTATCTGTCCTCAAACCTGCCAACTAGGTTAAAGTGACTGGCCATCGAGCTCCAGGGATCCAGCTGTCTCTGCTTCCCCAGTGCCAGGATTACTCACACACTGACCTTGCCTAGCTTTGACATAGGTGTTCTTATTTATTTATTTATTTGCAAGGAGAGAGAAAGAGAAAGAATGAGAATGGGTGTACCAGAGCCTCCAGCTGCTGCAAACAAACTCCAGATGCATGTGCCGTTTTGTGCATCTGTGTGCTGGGGAACAGAACCTGGATCATTGGGTTTTCCAGGCAAGTGCCTTAACTGTTGAGCCATTTTTCCAGCCCTGGCATAGGTTTTTTTGGTTTTTAAGTAGAAACTTTGTAAGGAGACATTTTGTGTTGGTACCATTTCCCTCCTCCCTACCCTCATTCCACTAAGGCCCTGCTCCATGGAATTCTGGTGTTCACCTTGGGGTTGTGTGTTATTATGAATTGCAAGAGCAGCATTCCTTGTGTGTGTGTTGGGGGGGGGGGCAATGCCTCTGAATACTCCCTCCCACTCTGTGGCTCTTACAGTCTTTCTGCTCCCTCTCCCACAATGTTCCCTGAGCCTTGGTGGGTGTTTTAAGTCTACTTTAGTGTAGATTTCTGCTTTGGTGTGTTTTGAGGGTCCTCAGTGTCCGTCTCCATCTCCTGGCACAGGTTGTCAGACTCGCTGTGGAAGCAGCACTCTTGCTCATCTCACCAATTCCTCTGTGGTTTCACCTGGGCCCTTGCTGGTGTGCAGGGGGTGGTTCATTTCATGATAAGAGCCAGCTATCTTTTCTAGTCTTGTTGGTAGATTTTGGTTATCCTCAGTTTTTTTAGCCTTCTGTAAAAGAAAAACAGATTCTCCCACCAAAAGGTCAGCATAGGTTAAAGTGGATTAGCATAGTTAGTTAAGAGGGGTTTTGATGGGTGTGGCTTCTCTTTTGGCCACACCAAGACTATTGGGAACTTTTCATTGGAGTCCATGATTCTGGTCTCTCTAGAATTCTAATTTGGTTCCCATTACCAGCTATGGGTTCCTTTCCACTGAGAGGGTCTCTTAGCAAATCAGTGAGCCATTGGTTACCCACCTAGGCTGGGTGCCACTATTGCACAGGTGTGTACATCTTGTCAGGCTGGTTGCTTTCATGTGGCAGTGTCCTGTGCTTGCTCACAATGTTGTTGGCCATTTTCGCCCTGCAGCACTATATGGGCAAACCATCTGGAAACTGACTTCCTTCCAGATTCCCCTGGAAGAGGTTTTTCTGTCACTGAGCTGACAGTATAGCAAACAGGTTGTTGATTTTTTTTTCATCTATAGAACACAGAGGAACAGACTAACATCAGCCCTTAGAGAAATCCACTGAGAATGCAACAAGGGCTTTTTCTGAGGCCCATTGCATTCAACATTTGTGTAAATGTCTAAATAAGAAAACATTTCGACTATTCTGATAAAGTGTTAGAATGGCAGACACTAGAGAAGTTAGGGATGCATTAGCTGAACAAATAAGAACCCAGAAGTAGCTCCACCATCTAGGAAAGGGCTTGGCAAACCTTCAGGCCACATCTGTCCTAGTCTGCCTTTGTATGGATGGCAAGTGAAGAATTGTGTTTAATAGTTTTAAAATGTTGTGGAAAAAAATGAAGGGGAGGGAAGGTGTTACAGTCAGCTTTCTAGTTGCTGCAGAGAAAGAACCCAAACAAAAGCGGCTTGTGGAGGAATGGATTTATTAGGCTTATGGACTCAAGGGGAGACACCATCATGGCAGGGAAAATGATGGCATGAGCAGAGGGGTGGACATCACCTCCGCCACTGCACTGCAAACAATGGCAGGAAGGTATGCCAAATACTGGCAAGGGAAGCTGGCTTATAACCCCCATAAGCCCACCCCCAACAACATAGCTCCAGTGAGGTTCTAATACCCAAACTGCCATCAGCTGAGGATCAATCAATCAGAACATATTCATTTGTTTGTGGGGGACACCTGGAGGGATCAAACCATGACAGAAGGCAAAGAAAAATATGAGCTGGAGATCATGTGTGGCCCACAAAGCTTACAGTAACTGGTATCTGTCCTTTCCCAGAAAAGTTTTGGTGAGCTCTCACCTAGCAAAGTAAGAAGAATTAAAAAAGATAAAAGTGGATAAATTGACATTGTTGGGTTTCACAATAACTAAAGCAGATTCCTCAGCACACGATGGGGTTGCAGGAGATGAGACAGCAGCTTGTGTGACATGGATAAGTTCAAGTCCAGCTAACTAGGAAATGCGGTTGTTAAATTAATATGGCTTTCAACAATATTCACCTATAAAAACAAATCAGGAAATGGAATCGGTCCCATTTTTTTTTTCTTCCATGGTCAAATTACGCCTGAACTGTCGCTTTAAGTTTGCCGACACCTGTGGTTAGTGACCGAGGAAGGTGCAAAGAAGATGTTGCAGTGACCCCATCAGAAGAGAAAAGAGACAGTCATAGTTTGAGGAGATAGAACAAAGACCATTCTTCAGAAAATTCTGGAAGGCAAAAACCTTTTCCTTTTTATGTCTAAGGCAGCATTTGGGAAGGCAGGCACAATCTCACAGTTTTGAAAGAGAAAGAGTATAAAGCTTTTACCTCAGATGCACACTTAGATTGTTTAATGTGAACTTGCTTACAATTTGCAGCCGGAAACAGTAATATTTCATGTTAGATAAAAGTACACTTCCTTTCACGGCAGACATTTCTAAGGCTGGTTGGAGATGTATTCTCTCTTTGACATGTGGAAGATGGTATTTCCATTTCCCTCTGGCGTTCCGTGTGCACATGTAACTCACCTCTGCTAAGGAAATGTGAGTGGCAATGATGTCTTTCGTTTCCAGGCAGGAGCATTTTGAAGCCAATGCTTTTATGACGCCTTGTGCGTTTTCCCATGTAGTGGTAAAGGTGGCTGGCTGCAGCACCCAGGCATACTCAGCCCTGTGCTGCACACAGTGATGCAGAAATGAACTGGTTTCTTGAAATCATGTTGTGGTGCCAGCTTTGAAGTTGGTACCAACAACAAAACTCACCATGTTCTGGCTTCTCATCTCCCAATTCTTTTTTAAAATATTTTTATTTATTTTCAAGCAGAGAAACATAGAAAGAGAGAGAGAGAGAGAATGGACAAGCCAGGGCATAGTGCCACTGCAAACAAGCTCCAGGTGCATGTGGCACTTTGAGCATCAGGCTTTACCTGGGTACTGGGGTATCAAACCCAGGTTGTTAGGCTTTGCAGGCAGGTGCCTTAACCACTGAACCATTTCCCCAGCTCCTCATCTCCCAGTTCTTGACAGCATATGATGGGGCCAATGGCAGTCAGGTAATGTGGCTTCTAACTTTAACTCCAAGACCCTGCAAAAAATTACTTTTCACTGTTTAAACAGATTGTGATTTTTTCTAGGCTATCAACAAAAATCTGTGAGTCTCTGTCTTCTCTTAAGCTTCCATACATACAGTGCACCCTGATCACGTCCCCACCTCCCACCTTCTTCGTCTCCCTTCCTCAGCCTCCTCCGCTGCTCTTTTTCCAAGTAGCACTCATCTGTTCTGCTTTCATTCTTTTTCTCTCCTCCATCATTCATCATAACACGTGGAGGCCAGTATTAAGCAAAACTCTGTAATTGAGTCTGGTTTAGTATTTCGTATCCTCAAGGGAAACAAATGACTGTTTATAACTATCTGATCTAAAGTATATTATTAAAAGTCTGTGCCAATTAATTTTTTAAGTTCCACATAATAAGTTGCTGCCTGTATTCGGAGTGCTATTATTTTTTGAGCAAAATTTCACACATTACCCACATTGTTTCAGAGCTGCAAATAAAGTATAATCTAGCTTATCAAACACCTATTAAGTCACTGCACTGCCCAATTGACTTGAAATTATTTCTATTTTAGACTTTATGACCAAATTATAGTAAGGGAAAAGTCGAGTCTTTGGGTTTCAGCTCTACCCCATTCTCTTGTTGCATACAGTACAGTTATGGCTTTTGTCCCAGAAGATGGACCTAGTACCATGAAGGTGCCAGTGTTTTACCTTCTTCAAACTTAGAACTTTATTTTTTTTCTGAAGTTAGTTATCTAGACTTATTTGGGCTAAAATATAGCCATTAAATGTGAAAATTCCTTAAAACACTCAGTATTTAAGTGGGTTTGGTGTAGATCCAGTTTTCCAAGGTTTTGATTCCCTTTGAAAGCCCTACTGCCTTTAATAGAAGCTCGAATTCTTTCTGAAAATCAGATGAGATCACCTCTGAAGCATTTGTCGTACGTGATCCGTACAGTTTCCAGCACTGTGCAAACCCGGCTCTTGGAATAAGCAATCTGTTTCTAGTTCATGTCTCACAGATGAACATCAGTGTCTTTTTGCTCTCTCAAAACGTGTATACTAACATGGTTTATTAACAAGGCCCCCGCTACTGCCCTTGAGGGAAGATGGGGTGAAATGAGTGAGGGGTGGGTTGGGCTGAAATAATGACAGCCAGGGTTTTGAACAACCATAGTTATAAAAATAAATGCTTTTATTGCTGTGGTAGAAAATAATATACAAATGACAAACAATGATTTAGACACTGAGGTTCCAAGCAGTAGTGACTATATAAAATGCATTAGTGTAATTCCCAAGCTAGCTCTTTTGTGGGGCTAGAAAACAGAAAAAAAGTTCTGACTTCTGTTACTTAATGTTTCCTACCTCTAGTAAGTTTTTAAAATTAAGAATTAGTTATCATATTATAGGAGACACTTTAAATTCATGAAAAAATCAGGCTATGTTTCTATTCCCTTTAAAATAACTAAGTCATTTGGGAGATTACTACTGAATTCTGACCTGTCATTTCTAATCTCTCTAAAAGCAGACAAATAAACACGTTAAAAACTCGCTGCCATTTCCACATCCAGCCACGGCTTCTGGCCGAGTCTTTGTCATTGGTCGTGGTACTTTATATGTCGGTGACGTTTCAGGGTATCCTTGGTCTTGTAGTCCAGACTGGCCTCAAATTGGCAACTTGCTTCAGTTTCCAGAGTGCTGGGATTGCAGGTGTGCCCTGCTGCCATGCCAGGCTGGTTTCCTCATGCCTGAAATGGAAATCTCCTAGTGGAAGTGTTTCTAGTTTTTTTTAAACTCTGTGTTAGTTTACGTCTGTGTATTTTTAATGTAGCTCTTTGTTTTTAGGATATATATATATATATATATATATATATATATATATATATATATATATATATATATCTGTAGCCTTTTGACCTCCCTTAATTCTAATACAGTATAGATATTAGATATTGGTGAGGAGAGTAGATTGTGCTGTGGAGAAAGCTTTGTAGAGGATGAAGTTGAGAGGTTTGTTTTAGGCTCATATGACCCTGCCTGCCCTTGGTGTGCTGTGTAGCACCTTTCTTCTGTGTTGTCTTCATGCTGAGACTCCTGACTTCTGCAGGCCCGCCCGTCATTTAGAGCCTCACAGATGACACAGTAGAGCTGAGCGGGAGGATGGCTTTGCCAAGTGTTGTCTTGAAAGCTTCCACCCAGAAGTAAATCCATGTCACTTTTGTTTATATGACATTGGCCAAAGCAAGTCTTGTGGCCGCCCACACCTAACTTCAAGGAGGCAGGAAGCAGTAGCTCCCAGTGTGGCCTGGACATAGGAAGACACTGAAGGATTTGGCAGACAGCCCTTGTGACCACCCATTGCCTTTGAAATCAAATGAGCAACATTTGAACATTCCAGAACCTCTAGAGACATGTCTACCATTAGGTTTAGTAACTCTTATGAAATTATTGAACAGACGTATAAAGACATATATTTATTACTTCATTCTCTAAGTATGCATTTATTGAGTATCTACTGTGTTCTAGGAGCTGACGTAATCCATACATCCTTGGAACTTACTGTGTGGGTGGGAGGCAAGAAGAATAATTCCAGAAATAATTAAAATATAGCAGGTTAAGTGTTGTGATGGAGAAGTGTAGAGTACATGAAAATATACAGGAAAATTTCTCCTGATCTTTTTTTCCAGTTGAGTGATTCTGTCTTCAGTGTGTATAGCCTATCATTGAATACCGCCACTGTTGAATTAAAGTTCACTTCTTGTAATTTTCCATTTGTAAGAGTTTGCTTAGTTCTGCTAAGTTACTTTTATAGTTTTTTTTAATCTCTGAAGACACTGCCAGCCTAATATTTTAGAAAGGAATTGTTTTATCAAATTGTGACATTGTTTTCAGTCTGTAAACTTTTTGGTAATGAAAAACTTAAGGTTCAATGGCTATAATTTGCTCAATTACATTTTGGCATTCTTCTAAGGTGAATGATCCAGACTGTACATACAGATTGCAACTTCAAAAATTTCGCTCATTATAAAAATTTTAAGACACTGCATAGAAATTGTAATGTTTGAATTAGAGTGCTGAGGTCATGACTGATCTTTCTGAAAATTCTATGAACATAAAAGAGCGGCTGCATAGTTCTCATTCTTCTAGTTTTATTGAAGTATGGTGGAAAATTACAAGGAAATTTGTACAGGGAAAAATGAGATAATCTGGTTGCCCCCTTTCTCCCTTTTATTTTCTTGCTTGTATTAATTCGCTAAATTTAACTCATCTCCAGAGTTAGTGGACTTAAAAACTCACAGTTCTTTTGAAATCTGTGGGTGAGAGGAATGTATAGAGAAGCATGGTAACATTTTCTTCAAGAGCATATTTTTGGCTAGAGTAGTCGTTCTGGAACCAGAAATGTTAGCAGTAAAAGAAAAACGAAAAATTAAGTACATCATAATACCTTCTGTTATCAAATTTGTATTCCAGGATGAAGAAAGGCGTGTGGCATCTGTTGTAGCCAAAAAAGAAGAGGAGAAGAAGAGAGAGAGTCACAAACAATCTTTGCTGAAGGTATTTTCCTGATGTCTGCATGCGTGTCTGCACACATGAACTTGTCCTGAAGGTGACGGCCGAGTTTGCACTCCTATCTTTGATAAATTACTATCTATAAACAAACCCATTCTTAGGAAATACAATGTGATCTATATTCTGAAATGCATACAAGGGATAGAAATGATTAAAGCAGTGAAAAGTCAGTGTGATGGAAGGTACCGCATTTCCCACACAAGTGAATCATCTTGCATATCTCCAGGCATCACTTCACTCAGCCAGCACTGTGACCGACCATCATCTTTATGTGTGAATGAGCTGGGTGTACATTGTTAAGATGCATTCATGTGAAAAACTGTATTAGCTCCCTTGCTAGAGGATGGTAAAGGTTTTGAGGAATTTAGGGCTGAAATTTTGTTTTCAACTGGCTATAAATGATTGAGCCCATCAGATATTACCTTCCCTGAATAAAGTAATATCTTTGAAAGTATTTCATATTATCACCACAAAATTATACAGAGTAACCTCTTAGGTTAGCTGGGTGTGGTGGCGCACACCTTTAATCCCAGCACTCTAGAGGCAGAGGTAGGAGGATCGCTGTGAGTTCGAGGCCAACCTGAGAGACTACATAGTGAATTCCAGGTCAGCCTGGGCTAGAGCGAGACCCTACCTCGAGAAATCAATTAATCAATCAATCAAATGATACTAGTTATCTAGAAGAATTTTAACTTATTACAATTTAGTGGTCTAGAGTATAAGTTTTTTCATCTTAAAGCATTACAAGTTATGCTCTGAAACCTGGAACACTGGTCAATCCCTGCCCTTCTTTCCCCAGCCCAAATTATTCCACTATATTTACCCTAATTATGGGTAGAAAATTAAAATAGTATTAATTTTTCTTGCTCCATTTAAATGCAGAAACACAAATTTCTGCCAAATGAAAGTTTTAGGCAGTAAATTCTTACTGCCCAGTGGGTCATACATTTTTGTTTTAATAAAACTTAGTTCTTAAAAGTCATTATTTTTGTCTTTAGTTTTTTTCTTTTAGAATACTAGATCTTACTAAGATATTTGAGCATGCTGCATTAAATATAAACCTCTCAAACTTCATTTTAGCATGTATTGGCTTGTGATTATGTCACTGTCTTTTTTAAAGCCCCCAAAGGAGGTTCATGCAGCCTGCTCCTTGAATCCTCTCTCCAAACTTCATGTGATATAATTGTTACAATTAACTTTTTCCCAGGAAAAGAAGAGACTGACGATTAGCAATGTAGCTCGCAAATGGGACCTGCAACAGCGAGTGTCCAATAATGCCAGAGATCCTGAGCGGAAAGATTCTGCTTCTCCCCCCCAAGACCCCTGTCAGCCGGACGGCGGGAGCACCACCTCCTCATGTCCAGAGGAAACAGGGTATGCAGCCGTCCTCTCAGAGCTGAATTCAGAATGGAGATGAGAAGCCACTTACCAGATAATTACATTCAGTCATTTTCTTAATTAGCTTACTAAAAGTAGAAGTTAATAAGTAAATAAGAAGTTGAGAAGGCATACTGGGAAGAGGGCTCCACAGTTCAAGGTGTTTGCTCCTCAAGCCTGCCAACCTGAGTTCAGATCCCCAGCACCCATGTAAAGATGGGTGCAAAGTGGCGCACACATCTGCAATCCCAGTGCACCTACAGTGATGGGAAGCCGAGCCAGGAGAATCCCGGAGCTTGCAGGCCATGGCAAGAGAGGTGGGAGGGGAGGGCCAGCACCTCAAGGCTGTCTCTCTCTGACCATCGCCATGTATGCCCCACCAGAGAGAGAGAGAGAGAGAGATTTTAAAAAGTTAAGAGGGAGCATTTCAAAATATAAATTTGACTAAGATATTTCCCTAATAAAAAAAAAACACCCTGAATTTAGTCAGTGGTTTGTACTATTTTGTAGGGAAATGTCTAGATGACGTGCGACTGGGGGGATGGCTTGGTGAAGAGCACTTATGTACAGGATAAGGACCTGAGTTCAGTTCCTGGCACCCACATAAAAAGCCTGTAACCCCAGTGCTGAGGGGAGTAGAGACAGGATAATCACTGTGAAACGGCAGCTGAGGCTCAGTGAGAGACTGTATCATGAGGAAATAAAAGAGCAATTGATGAGGACCCCGACATTCACCCCTGGTCTCTGCATGCACACCTCTGCACAGGTGCATCCACATGCACACACAAAGCCTCCAGACTGGGGAGACAGCTCAGCAGGTACGAGTGTTTAGCAGGTAAGCATGAGGGCCTGGTTTCAGTCCTCAGCACTCAGGTGATAAGCCAGGCATGGCCACACGTTAGTAATCCCAGCCCTTTCGGGTGCTGAGACAGGAGAACCATTGGATTGCTAGTCGACCAGTCTGCACCTCAGGCTTTACTGGGAGAACCTGTCTCAAGGGAAGAGCACAGAAGAGTGAGAGAGGACACCCGCCATTCAACTCTGGCTTCTGCACCCATACACACAGGGTGAGCGTGTCTGCACACACATGCATACACTGTACATGCCACACCGCAGCTGTTAGACAGCCTCTGGGCCTCTGCCCGCTTCCCTTATTCCATGGGCACCGTCAGCACCTTGTGCAGCTACAGCCACCTGCTCACCCTTTCAGTCTGTGTCCTTCCTCTAACTCCAGAGGCCATGCCAGCTCTCAGTACCCCACACTCCCCGCTTTACTGGAATGTTAGTTAATAGCCATTTGGTAATTAGTTGTTTCGTGTCTGTCTTGCAATCCAAGCTTCATGAAGACGAGTCTTGATTTTCTTGTTACTGTGTCCCCAGCAGCCACCACAAAACCTTATTCCTTACTAGTCCTCTTATGCACTGCCGCAGAAAACCTCAACTAACTCCACTGTGTTCTGTAGGGTCTGTCTTTCTCAATGGCTCAAAATTTCTTCTCTTGCATCATAGAATGAGCAGTTCTGACTACAGTCTAGATCCCAACTCCTACACAAACAAACATCCCTCCATATATGCCTGCACAGCACACGTGCCCCCCAAAAAACCAAACAGCGTGACTATCTAAGACGTGAAGTACATTTGTTTTATTACCTTTGCCAAATGTTGAAACACATTTAAAACTGTAACAGCTTTTAGTTCACATTTTAAACTAGAATTCTTTAAGCCTTTCATATGCAAAGAATGTACTGGAACTAGTTGAGAGGTATTAGAATAATGTTTTAGAAATTTTTGGAATTAAAGTCCAACGTGTATTAGAGAAAACTTTTAAAATTTTGTTTATAGGAATTACTTATATCCACCAATATATTTTCTTCAGCTTGCTTAGAAATCCATAGGTCAAATATCTCAATTCTCTTAAACTGGAAAAAAATCAGGCAACAAGAATAGAAATTTTAATTAAATGATGATTTATGGTACTAATATGACATTCTAATATAGCTCTAGGGTTATATTTAATATCACTCAAATATCAAAATATAATCTTGCTGAGTTAGAACCATAATACTTTTTTATAATGTTAAAATTTTATAGCATTGGGGTTTAGATTTATAAAATAATGCATAACAGTAAAGTTCCAGATTTCTCTATTTAATAAAAAAATTCTTTTCTATCTTCCTCAAGATTTTCTTTAAGTTAAAGATGAGAAGTTTATGAAGTGAGAAATGTGGACAGTGAGCTAGCAGAGTGGGAAATTATGGGCAGAGTGAGCTTTGGAAGTTAGAGACTTCAGAGGAGCGCCAGTAAGAACCGCCTGGCAGCCGTTGCTGCTGCATGGAAGTGGGAAATGGGCCTTGGAGAAGAGGTGCCTGGAAATCATCATCTCAGGGACTGAAGGGACTGAAGCTGGGGATGGAGCTGGGGCCCGATGTGGTCAAAAACCCTCCGTCCTTCCTGCCTCCCTCCTTCCTTCCCTGCCTCCTTCCCTCCTTCCCTGCCTTCCTGCTTTTCTCCTCCCTCCCTCCC